>APFE030080403.1:34543-56614 GCA_000404065.3 Pinus taeda
ATCCTTGCCATCAAACTTCCTCATCTTGTTTTTTCTTGATTTTAGGAGCTCGATCTTGAAATGACTGTAGCTCTGTACTTTTGGATCTTTAAGCTTTGAAATTGCGACCTGTAGTAGCCTTCTGCATCCTCTTTCAAATGCCACTAGTCTGATCCAAATTGGATTCTCCAAGAAAGAGTTATGCACAATCTCCCAAGATGACCTAATTATAGACCTTTCCAAAAGAGCAAACTTGTATGAAGTACCACGTGTCACTGTTTCAACATTTGGCACTGAAAAATATATACAAAAAACTACAGTCCATCCTCTTTCTGTACCTTCTTACAAAATTTCAATCCGATGCTCGGAGAAAAAGTTATGATGATTTTCCCTAGGTCACCTGTTTGGAATGTAATTCAGGATTCTGCAAAAAGACCAACTTCCTCAGATCATATCTCCGCAAATATAGCACAAAAAGCTCTGAAATTTGGACCCAAAGTTCAGCGCGATTTCTTCTCAAATGGGTTTTTTTTAAGGTTCTGAAACGTCACAGAAAAAAAGTTATAGTTAAAATGCCACGATGACTTGTTTGGATAAGCAAAACCCTAGAATCCAAAGCTCTGATACCAAATGTTATGAAACCAGCTTCAAGAAAGATGGAAAAAATAGATCAACGCCTTAGAATTTAGCCTCTTCGAAGGGGCAACCTCCTTTACATTACATAAATGAACAATTCTTGGATGATACAAATGCAAAGACCTCCTTTCTATATATAGGAGTCTAAGGGGTCATAACATAATCAGAGCCGACATAACAATAATAGCAATTGTGGGCTTCTATGGGGCAAAATAGTAACAATATGGGTACTACATGGGTACATCAATATAATAAGTGGGTTGTACTAATAACAATAAGGGGTTACACTAGTAGTATAGGGGCCTAACAGTATTGATGGGAAGCCAATGTTGATCATGCTAAACATCGAAGCTTCTCACAAATTTATGCAAGAAGAGGTTGCTAGGATGTTGCAACTGAAGTTTACCCCAACTCAAGCATCCGTGAAGGTAGTCAATTCGCAAGGAGACAATGTCCTTAGAGTTGCGGAAAACATGTTGATGAATATTGGAGAATAGAAAGGTAAGGTTGACTTCATCGTTATTCACTTGGATGATTATGAAGTTGTACTTGGTATGGATTTCATGAAGTAGTATGAAATGTGCCATCACTGAACAGGTTGTTCATATATGATGGGTGAGAGGAACTGTTGAGAATTCCTCCTATTGGAGCCATGACAAGTGCATTTAAGATAAAAAAAGATGAGTGTGGAAGAAAAGGAACATGACAAGGAGGTTCGTGAGAGGTAGGGTCACATGGTTACCATGCCCATGGAACAGGAAAAGGTGATGGAAACATTGTTAGATAGTGTTCTGCAATTGACAGATTGACTAGAGGCAACGAAGACTTATGTGTTGGAGTTCAAGGTTGTTGATGTAGATAAAGTGGATGCCCATACTTCTATTAATTGTAGAGATGATGAGGACCATGATACATACATAAGAAGGTTAGAAAAAGAAGATGTAGATCAATGGATCGAGATGTTGGAGTAGGAGGACGAGTGTAGAGATGGAGGGTTGCAAGCCTTCCCTCATCCTTTTAAGCATACAATGAGGATAGGCTCACTATCATCTACTCAGGATGGTGTGTCATTTTTGAAGTAATAAGAAGACCAAAGATGTAGACTAGATGAGAGATTGTGAAGATGACAGGATGTGACGATAATTGTGATATGTTTGGATGCATGCGCTCATGTGGAGGAGATGGTAGGTTGGATTAGTTACACGACTAGTCGACAACACAAGGGGCCCATAACATGTCATTCTTGTAGGATTGCGATGAGTTTGGTTGCATGAGTTCTGTTAGAGATGAACACTTATCTCGTTCCTCTAATGATGAAGATGAAGAGTTGAGCTTGGTGAAGAAGTTTGTCAAGCAGAGTTTTTGTGGAGGATGACAACCATTTTGAAGTGGGGAAGGATGTTAAACCCCTAGTCTGAGTGTGCCCAAGAGGCATGCCCAAGTTGGCTTAGATGAAGTGGTGGGATGGGACGCTCGTACGAAGGCGAGAGCGCCCCACCAAGAAAAGATATGAAAGATGGTGAAGTACAGGCGAGATCACCTGCACGAAGGCAAGTGCATCCAACGTGAAATAAATCAAGTGAAGGGAACACAAGATATATGGTTGTCGGTTTGGTTGGACGTGCCATGGAGAACGATGGGTGGATGGGTTGTGCACTTTGGGCATGCCCGTAAGAAGGTGGGGCATTGAGCACCCAACACAATTGAACGTGTTGTGTAGGGCACGCCGGCTAACTAGACGAGCAAGTTGGAACGAAGAGGAGGCCATGGGACATTGCATCGAGAATACAACGAAGGCACGCACCCGCACAAAGGTGGGGTGCCCAAGTGTCGATGATCACTTAGTGTGCACGACAAGGTAACGGGCAAGCGCACTTGAAGGTATGTCGGCTCGGGCGAGTTGGGCGGGCGCGCCCACACAACATGAGTCGACCCGACATATTGAAGGGACGTCGACCTAAACCAAAAATTCAAGCAAAGATGCATATAAGTAAAGAAGAAGTGCACGATGAAGAGGCATGAGAAAGAAAGTTCGCATAAGAACGTAAGAACGAAGGCACAAAAGCACAAAAATCACAACTAAGGAAAAAGAACGAGTCATGGAAGAGAAGGTTATCATAAGGCTCACCTAGCCGAGCCAAGAAAGTCACACAGGTTTTGGGCACGTTGTTTTTTGAGAGCTGGTTTTCTGTGGGTTTTTGGTTAAGGTCAAGGCCTTAAGGTTGTGCACGACTTTGTAACTTACTTTGAAGAAGCTTGGGTTGTGCATTGGTCTAAGCCATGACTAGCCCTTTGTAAATTTATGGGACAATACTTAAAGTTTTTAAGTTAATAAAAGACAAGGGGACTTTGTTGTTGGGAGTTCCCCCTTCTATGTATATTGTTTGCACTATGTTCATGTTGGTTTACTGTTGTTGTTGTTCATTGTACATTTCGGAGAAGTAAATTAACTATTGGCTAAGTTAAAGAAGTGAACTTGAAGAATAGACTAAGTATAAGAAAGTGGTTTGTGCTAGATTCGTTTAGAAAACTTAATTCCGCAAAATCTGTAGATGATTCAACTATGACACATAGGCTAGAGACATAGTGCGAAAGAAAATAATTGAATGCCTTGATACAAAATCTGGCCAATGTCGCACGCCCACATTGGGGTCATGACAAGTTCCATGACATCCTAATAATCATTTACATAGAACACCAATTTCTTCTTGTTTCATAATATACTTAAATAAATTTTAATTCAATTGGGGTCACGAGTCATTAATAATAAACCGAAAGATATAAACCAAATAATTTTAAAAGATCAAACATTTATAAAAAAAAGAAAATTAATTTAAAAAACAAGAAAAACGTCGATCTCTCTAAATAAATAAAGAACTCCCATGCGTAAGAAATGTGATATGCCATTTTACGTCATGCTTTCATCACCTTACAATTGAAATAGCGAAACAGAACCGTCATGCAAGAAAAATGTGTATGCTATATACTATTCTATACTCCTCTCACAAGCAAGTTGTTAGGTGAAAGTACAAAAATAGGAAGCTTCCAGTGATTTGTCCATTAAAGCAATAGACAATTATATTAAAAATATTTTAAAATATCTCGGACCAACTTTTTCTAAATCAAATATTTTTCCATGAATTATTTCCAAGTCACAAATTCATTCAAAGTTTCCCAAACTCCAAAGCCAACGAAAATCAATGCAGTAGAGGGAAGGTGGATTTTATTGTTTCGAAGTTATAGAGGAATTTGGCAAGAGTGAAATTTTGTTTCATTAGTGACCCATCAATAGGGATAACTTGGTTTTCCTTGAATAACATTAATGAGTCAATTTGTATTTGTCTAATAATAGAGTGATAATTGTTACCACTTAGTTATGACTAGTATAGATCCATCTTAAGCACATATTAAACATAAGCCTAGAGAGATCAGATTTCTTTAGGTGCAAACTTATTTTAAAGTGCAAAAACACAATGTGTAATTTTTCGTTGTTTAAACTATATTCTTGAATATATTTTTAAGTATATGTTACTATTATTTTATATTAATTTTTTTTTTTATTTATAACTTATATTTTATTATACCTTGGCAGGTATGGTATGGTATTATGGTATTATGCATTCAACTTTTTCTTTGACTGCTTATTAATTTGTCTTTGACCAAAAATTTATGGGGCTTATTCATAGTTTAACTTTGGGAATTCATTTTTTGTTATTTTTTATTATTATTTAAATTGATTCATTTGTAAGGTGATTGGTTGAGGTCTTATTATAGACAATTTAGTAACTTCCATTTCTATTAGTTACTAATCTTTTGTTTTCTGTTTTATTTCTTTTTTATTTAACCTTTTGATTTTTTTTCCTTTTTTCCTATTATTTGGATTTTCATGAATTATAGTTTTTATCCATATTTTCATTTTAAGATGATAAATTTTAAAGAGGAAAAATAATTAAATAAAGTTTTTCAAATAATTAGTTATATATATATATATATATATATTTTCTATGTTTTTTAATCTTTTTCTATAGTTTTTTAGATGACCAATTTTTAAAGAGGAAAAATAATTTTCTAATATATATAGTTTTTTAAGTTATATTACTTTTTAATTTGACTTTTACTTTTTTTTTTCTTTTTCTATCTTTTTTTTTTCTCTATTTTCATTCCAATTACATTAATAAAAAATAAATAAAAAATAAAAATCAAATGTTGTTTAGGATCTTGTGAGCATTTTTTCCTAAGTTTGTTGAATTTTTTTTATTTACGCATAGTTTTTATAATTTTTGCCTCCAAGTATATCAAGAATTCAAGAAATTGATCTCATAACAAGCCTTGGAATTCAAGAATTCAAGAAATTGATCTTCTTGAATTCAAGAAGTTTTTTTTATCCTTTCGTGTGTTTGTGATTAATGTTTGTTGTTCTTGCAAGTCAAAGGATTTGAAACTCCTGCCAGGTATTACTAGGATCTCACTTTGAAGTTTCTTATTCTGCTTCAAGTCATTGGAGATTGCTTGAAATTTATTGGGAGATTGGCTTTCAATTTCTCATTTGTTTCAATTGGTTTGTTAAAGTTGTTTTATGTTCTTTCCTTGAACCAAATATAGAAGATTGATCTCAATTACCATGCAAAATGTTAATGTGTGAATTTTGTTAAAGGGGTTTAATGTAGTGCAACTTTATTCCTAAATTTATTCAAAGTGACTATGTCAAATTCATTTATTCTAATACTAAATCACAAATCATAGACAAAAGTATAATATTTAGAAAATATTGCAAAAGGACTAGTGAAATATTTTATTTATTTTAATAATTGCATTTTTTAATGTTTTTTTTTCACTATAAGAAATGTTGTTTTAGGAAGGAAGTATTTCTATTAGAAACTAATTGTTTGATATCCATTTATAGTTACTAGTGATTTAATTTATATAACTATGCTAGTCATAATTTAGTTGTTAAATTAATAGTAAAACAATTGTTATTATGAATTACTCACAAATATTAATTAACATGTCTTTACAATTCAATTTAAAAATTAATCTAATATTAAATCACAAATTATAGATCATCCCAACTCTATTTTGATCTGCAAAAAGAAACAAATCCTATCTAAAACAGGTCGCCATTGGAGAGATAACATTAAAAGTTTTGTTCCATATTCCCATGACTTCACTACTACAAACACATTTGCATTCAACTCTATATCAATCATGTACAATTCCCATAAACTTTGTAGGAGACAATTAGTTATGCAAAACAAGTTTCATAGAATTGAGATCTCAATGCGTTGAAACTTAGTTTCTCCATATCAATTTGAACCAAACATTACCAAAGAAATAAAGTTACAAAGCAGTTGGAAATAATTAATTCCTACTTGTCTATGGTTGTAATTCCCCATTTGAGGAGTTTGTTCCTATATAATAGGAATTTAATTTCTCCTAGTTTAGTGTGTGGTTGAGAGAATCTCTCAACCAAACTAGTGTATGTCCAAGATAGAATTCCTATCTTGAGACTATTGATTGTATAAATATGTCTGTAATTTTCCTCATTCATGAATAATAGAAAATATATTGGTTGTGCTAATTTTATCTTGGTATCAGAGCCTGTGAGGGCCTGGCCCCTCCTGGGCCGAGGGAAAATAAAGAGTTTAGTATATGTTGTTTGTCCATCCATTTTTTTATGGTATGTTCAAGTGTTTGATCGGCTGATTGAAATCGTGTTAAGCACGCTGCTGCTCGAGTTCGATCTATGGAAGACTGCATATGATGGCAGGATGAATAATTTCCATCAGCAAGAACGGCGCAAGTGCACCATGGTTGAATTGTGCCGACGTTGAATTGCTACATTTTGTTTCTTTTCACTGTTGCTGAGCCAACCCTGCGAGCTTGTGATTTGATGGAGCTCGGCGGTGTTGAATGAGCTCGACGGCCATGGAGGAGGTCGGAATCATTGCTGCGTGAGGTGGATCATCTATTGCTAGGTGATCACTGGACATGGAGGAGGCGTGCAGGATGCCGCAGGAAATTCAATTGAATCCCTGCTCAGATCGAATCGGCTGCTCCTCTGATTAACCACGGGAGGAAGCTGTCGGGCCTGCGATCAAATTTGGATTGATGTCAGATTGCCGTGGAGGAGATCTCTATGAATTTGATTGAAATTGCAAGGAAATCGAAGCCCTGCCCATTTTTTTAAGATGCTAGATCTGCGGTTGATATGTTTGTTGCTCCTCCTCCTCCCCACAGTGGGCGCCAGTGTGAGCCCGCGTGAACTGCTACTCCGGTTTTTCAAATTGAATCCAGTTCCCTGTCTTTGATGTGTTTGAAGGTGCAAATGCATCGTGCGTCTTGTTTATGATCACGGATTTGATGGGTAGCGGGCATTGAGCTATGTAAAGATATGTTTGGGATGAAATCAGAATATCGAAGATGCTTGTGACACGCACCTTGCCTCTCTATGCACAACCACCTGGAGTGGTGGTTTCATGGCCCTCCCGCTTTTCGGCACTGTTTGATGTCATTTCTCACCGGCAATTCTACGCAGATTAAGCAATTTTTGTTTTTCCCCCCAATAACGGATTGCGGCACGGACAAATACTGCGTGTAGCAGTTCAATTTCATTATCGACCATCCGATATGTGTCAGATGGCGTCGAATTTGTCCGTGTAACGACCAGCAACGAGGCCCACAGGGCGGAATCTTAGCAATTGAGGTATTCTAGGATTGGATATTGCAACGGGTTGCTTCCCGTGCTTTCTATCTCGGAAGACAGGTTCGAATTCCCCAGGTGGCCAAATGCAGATCGCTGGTTATGATTCATGACATTTCCGGACTCTAAATAGTTGTTGGTGCGTTGTAAGCCAAGGAGAAGACCGACGGAGGCTGCAATCGCGTAGTGATCTACGTGTTGGATGGGGTTGAATTGGCTCTCGTTTTTCGCCGGTGGAAACTTGGCGCCGGGTGTGTGGCCTGAAGACTGTAGATCAGCTTGTGGATCATACTTGGGTATATGTTTTTTTTGGTGAAGTATTTTTTTTTGGAATTTAAATTGATATACATATTGAGATTAGCCACTTCAATATGAAGTTATTTTGTTAGAATTCGCTATTCTAACAAATGACAGGGTCATGGAAGTTCCAAGAAGTTATTTGACAAAGATGTCCAAGATTTGAACAATGAATAGATGAGGTAAAGCAACAGTGACAACATTTATGGTGGACAACAAAATAGATATGTGTTTGAGTTAGTGTGGTTTGTGGAATAGACTCCCTAGCATGTTGTAATAGTCATTGTATGTACAAGAAACTCCAAAATGTAGAATGAAATGTAAATTTTTTAAAGGCATCTCAAAGTTCGTGGTGATCTCAAAACCACTTTGTAATGGTTTATGGTCAGCCTAAAACTATCTTTTGTCACTGTAATGTGATGGTTGGTGGTGAGCCAGAAACCATCTATAGAGTCTTAGTGGCTACAGGATTTGCCCGGAGGTGGCACATTTAAGTTCTGGATTTGCCCGGTGGTGGCGGATCGGACTTGCCCGGTGGTGGCATATTGAAGTTGGCGGATTTGCCCGGTGGTGGTAGATCGGACTTGCCCGGTGGTGGCATATTGAAGTTGGCAGATTTGCCCGGTGGTGGTAGATTGGACTTGCCCGGTGGTGGCATATTGCCTGAGTGGCTAACGTGTACACAGGAGCTTTGTGCTCGTAGGAGCAGGTGGACTGCAGTAACACCTGGCTCATGGTCTCAAATATTGGTGTGTCTGCGCATAAGAGGGTTGGTGCACTTTTCTGTCTGACAGTTGCGTCGAAAGGCACAATCAGCGCAACTGTTTGCAATTGTTATTTAGAGATGAATATTTGGCTTAGAAAGGCACTGATCTCTCTTTGTTTTTGGAAGTTCTGTACATGCAATTCGCCTGATGGAAGTGGATTTGACTATCATGACAAGTAGTCATTAAGGGGGGGAGTTGGAAATAATTAATTCCTACTTGTCTATGGTTGTAATTCCCCATTTGAGGAGTTTGTTCCTACATAATAGGAATTTAGTTTCTCCTAGTTTAGTGTGTGGTTGAGAGAATCTCTCAACCACACTAGTGTATGTCCAAGATAGAATTCCTATCTTGAGACTATTGATTGTATAAATATGTCTGTAATTTTCCTCATTCATGAATAACAGAAAATATATTGGTTGTGCTAATTTTATTTGCCAAAAAACCACATTTTCAATTTTTTTATTTTTTTATAAAGACTTTAATTGATTATCTCACTTATAGTCAACCATTCATACTCAAATTAAACTATATTTAAACTAACTTATTATATATAATATTGAAATATGTTCTTTTAACCTATTTTTAATAAATAAATATCAAATCAAAGTGATATTCATATAATTAAATAAAAAAAAAAAATCAAAATCTGTCAACATACATACACATCACTTTTACCTACGGTAGATTTTTCTTTTCCTTTTTTAAAGAAAAGTGAATTATATATTCGTTGTTTTGCGATGAGTCCGATCTTGTCGATGGGAAAGAAACCAAACACGAGGATTGTGATTCGACTCGTGGAATTGAATTAATATAAAACACGTCCGGAACCAACGATGACTTCACAGAGACGCATGTGACAACGAGAAGAGGAAGAGTTTCATAAGCGCGTACAAGACTTGTACGTACCTGTTGGACATGATGGAAATTTCCTGCCACTTTCGAGAAGGGAGTAGGAAGAGATACTTTGAATTTATGGAAGCAACGAAACTTCCTGCAACCTTCATGGTTTGGAATAAGAATTGTGAAAGCAATGAATATATAATTGCTTCGAAGCAATCCTTTTGTGAATTGTGGGTCAGCCGCTTTAGGAATTCAAAGTTGCAGAGAAGATATAGCTTCCGCATCAAGAATTATATGCTTGCTTTTTCTTATATTAAAGGGGATACTGGCAAACGAGGAAATTCAATTATCACGGAGCTGAGCTTTATTGAGACATTGAAGCGTTGTAATTGTGCAGAGATCACTGTAATTGTGCAGAGATAAGGGAAGGATAGAAATTTTCAATCTGGCGAGTATTAAAATGGGTTGCCCATCGTTTCTTCACCGGAAGAAAACACCGGCCGACACACCGCGTCGACAATCACAAATGTCGAATATCTTTTCATCGAAATCTCGACCGACGTCTGATCTCTCTAGCAGACGCGCGGCTGCTGGTTCCGACAAAACGCCATCCAGCCGACGCCAGAAACTGTCGCTCAGCCGAAGAAGCGATGGCGTGTCGGACAAGAAAGTCGATAAGCTCTCCGTCGGTGTCGGTGCGGGCACGTCCGGTTCTGCGGTGCCGAGTAATGCAGATCTGGAGGACGTGTTCAAGAAATTCGACGCCAACGGCGACGGGAAGATTTCTCCGTCGGAGCTGAGAGATTTGATGAGATCGTTGGGTGGGAATGCGACGGATGAAGAGGTTGGGGCTATGGTTTTGGAGGCGGATTTGGACAAAGACGGTTTCATCGACCTGTCGGAGTTTGTGGCTCTCAACACCGACCACACAGTAAGCAGTTCGCGCAGAATCCAGGACTTGCAGGATGCATTCAATATGTTCGACAAGGACCGGAATGGATTAATCTCTCCCACTGAACTTCATGAAGTTTTGAAGAGCCTGCAAGAGCCTTGCACTCTCAGCGACTGCCACAATATGATCAAAGGCGTCGATTCAAATGGCGATGGGCAGGTCAACTTTGATGAATTCAAGGTCATGATGACCAACCCATCTGATAATTCGGGGACTACCGGGCCTTAATTGCTTCGACAGCTAGCTTTAAGTGTTCTCTCTCTCATTGATATGATATTCCTTTATATGTTTCGACCTCTGCATGTCTCTCGCATATATATATTCCTTTATATGTTCAGAAAAATGGCAGGAGTTGGAATATTTTACAGTGTAGCATCGGGAAGATTGTAACATATGTGGCTCCGTATCGTGCGTGACATTTAAATTTGATAAATATGTATATAAATCGGTTTAATTATATTTTAATCTGGAATTTATGTGTGTGATCCTTGCAATTTAAATGTATTATTTTCTAAAGAACATTTTAAATTCAAATTAAAATTATCTAAACCTGTCCAAAAATTGATGTATAAATGTGTAGTTCATCGCTTCAATCTTAAATTTTAATTATTTCCAAAAGCGATAGCCGATGCTGGCTCGTTTCCTATGTATTAAAATTTAATGGCATTTTTTGAACATTGGAAATTGCTTTCTATTACGTTATTGTTCTGTGTGCAACATGATATTATGAAGTTTTCGAGCAAGCGTATGCCAGAAGTTTCACTTTACCAAATCATAAACTTTACCAAATCTAAATAATTAAATTTTTTCAAAACATTAAATCCATTTATAACATTAACGCGCAAAATAAAAGTCGCAATTGAACGAAAAATATAGACAATGCCAATGAACACTCTTACCTAAACTTTGATATGTAAAATTGGTTATGAGAATGTGGTCCGAAGTGCAAGTCTAAAACTACAAGTAAAATCTTCATTTGAAAGCGTGCGACACGGTTGCTTGTACATTAACGAGGTGAATGACTTCAAAATTCCTGTACGGCCAATGACTTGGACGAAGTCGCAGCGAAACAACAATGAATGAGTTGCAGAAGACTAAGGGAAACTCGTCTCTACCAACTTGATGTTGGAGATAATTACCCCCATGTGATTGACCGACGCACAGCCACCGCGGCACTGCGCACCGCCTCACCGTCACCGCCATGAACTGTTCCACTTTCGAATAGCCGTCACTGCATATCAATCTGAAGGGACAAATAACCGACTTCGTTTTGTGTATAAAAGTAGATGATCCAGCATAAGAGGATGCATAGTCCAAGTACTTGTATGCAGCTGTAGTTTTTTTTGTTAGCAACGGAAGTTGCGTCATTGAGTTATGTACGTTGTGTTATACTCTGATTGATCTTTCATTTGGTATCAGAGCCAGATCATCAGAGAATCGTTGAAGGAACCTGTGTGTTTACTTGTGCTGTTGTTGCCAGGAGAGCCAAGTATATTTAGATGTTGTGACTTTACGCGCAGTGCTGTCTGTATTTCCGCCACATGGATTCTCAATGTCTTTGAGATTTCACATGAACCACTGAACTACTGTGCAATTTTTGTTGACATTTTCTGTTTTTATAAATTAGGTAAAAATTTCTAATGTGTGACAACAATAGGATTTGTTGTTATATTAGCCTTAGTTAGTTGGGAAAGAGGATTTATGAGTCAGTTAGGTTTTTTTCGCTATAAAATATATGCCTGTATAGATATTGGGAGTGTGAGAGTTTGTGAGGAAAATGATTATCTTGTAATCTCCTGTTTGATAATAAAGATTGCCTATTGGTTGAGTGAACCTATGTTACAGAAACGAGAAATGGGAACGAAACGAGAAACGACAACTGGACGAGAAACAAAGTTTGGAGGTTTCGCATTCAAGAAACGAGGAGAGAGAAAAAAACAAGAAAAATGTGAAAAACGTAAAACAAAGCACACATCATCTACATTCTCCAATAATGTGGTTCATACGTAGTTGTTCATAGGCTTTGTTGCTCACATAGACCATTCTCAAATATTCATAGTGAGAAATAAAGCTTGTGTTGCTTACATAGTTCATTCTCAAATACCCATGTTTGATCCTCTAACAGTGAAGAAAACTTTGGCATTGAACTCAAGCTTGATTTGACCTTTCCATTTCCACTTGATTTGGACCTAGTGAGAGTGGGATTTTTTTGAAGGCCATATCCCTAGAAATTTCCTAATGAGTACATGATCTCGCATATCATGTGTATATTCTCCCATATTATTTGAGCGGACCTCAAATTTGGGCTATATTGTAGTATTTGGTAAGCAACTACTAGGATGTAGTTTCCCTAATGGGTAATAGGATGGTGAAGATTGAATTGAGCTCCATTGGGATTGGGGGATTGAGCCAAAAGTAGAGGGTTGTTTTGTATAGTGAAGGGAAACTACAATGTAGTATATTCTCCCATATTATTTGAGCGGATCTCAAATTTGGGCTATATTGTAGTATTTGGTAAGCAACTACCAGACAAAACCTAAAAAAAATTACTATCAAACTTTATAGTTAATCCATTATAATAATAATTAATCTTTATAATAATAAAATAATATATAATGTAACCGTGTGCATTTAAATTTATAGTTTTGTATAAAAAGACTATTATTAAATATTAAATACAATAAAACTATATAAAAAACTCTACACTAAATACACTTTTAAATAAAACTGATACAAAAATTAAAAAAACATAATTGAAATATTAAAAAACATAGCAAGAGACAATGTTGTTAAACTCTCTAAATAGACAATATTGTGTAAAAAATTTTAGGCTAAATACAGTGGACCATGAAACCACTTCTAAAAATTTAGATTGGGCCCAACGTTACAATGAAACCAACATTACAAACGAGCCACAACAACATTTCTCGGAAAACCAACCTTTGCCTTTTTTATTCTGCTCAACTTCCAATTGGAATGAGACCAGCGTTACAAAGGAACCAGAACAATGTTTCTCAGAAAACCGTGTCAAAAGCCCATTCGTTTCTGGAGAAACCGGTTTCATGGGTTAAAAAACGAAAATGACCGTACAAAACGGCGTTTTCCGTACCATTCTGTTTTCTTTGCGTTTTTTTTCGGAAACGAATGCTCCCGTCGCGTTTCTAGTAACAGTGGGGTGAACCACGTTAATATTCTGTGTCTTTTATGTATGGTTTATTTGTTGTGTATGTTATTTATCTTGCTGCGCATGGTTGGTTTTAACAATTGGTATCAGAGCTGCGCAGCAAAGGAGTGGCGGGCCCAAGTCTGGCATAGACTGCTTGTGCCTTGGCTGTATATGCCAACTGAACCTGCGTGGAGGTAAAGCGTGGACCGAACGATTGCTGGAGGTAAAGCGTGGACCGAACTGTTGCTGCGTGAGAAAGACACCATGTCTGCGTTGTTGCTGCGTGAGAAAGACATCAGGTCTGCGCTGTTGCTCCCAGACGCCCAATATTTGTTGCTATATTAGCTCCAAAGTTGGAAATAATTAATTCCTACTTGTCTATGGTTATAATTATCCATTTAAGGAGTTTGTTCCTACATTATAGGGATTTAATTTTCTCTAGTTTAGTGTGTGGTTGAGAGAATCTCTCAACCACACTAGTGTACATCCAAGATAGAATTCCTATCTTGAGACTATTAATTGTATAAATATCTTGTAATTTCCTCATTCATTAATTAATAGAAAATATATTGATTGAGCTGTTTTTATCTCGAGAGTGTATGGCCTGCCAGCGAAACAAGGGGGAGCTGACTCACGTTGCATGGCTACTACAACCACTTCCCATTCCAGAGGGGAAATGGGAAAGTATTTCGATGGATTTCATCACTGGGCTCCCCACGGTACAAGGGAAGGATTGCATATATGTAGTGATCGATAGGTTGACCAAATTTGACCACTTCTTCGCCATCCCCACTAGATACACGACTGCATAGGTTGTCGAGTTGTTCTTCTAGGAGGCTTTCAGGCTACATAGGCTCCCCAAGAACATTGTGAGCGACAGAGACAACAGATTCATGGGTGGATTTTGGCAGGAGCTCTTCAGGTTGGTTGGGACGCAGCTCACTCCTAGCACCAGTTATCACCCTTGGGCGGACGCTCAGATGGAGAGGGTCAACTAGTGGTTGGAGGGGTACCAGAGGAACCATGTGACAGGTTAGCAGAGGATGTGGGATTCGGTGGTTGCACTTGGGCGAGTTATGCTACAACACGATACACCACATGTCTATCAGTATGACTCCTTTCCATGCCCTCTATGGATATGATGCGCTAAATTTTGCTGATATTGTTTTTGGAGACAGCTGGGCCCCAAAGGCCAAAGACTGGGTCCAAGAGAGCCAAGATATCCTCAAGGCTCTCAAGGATAATTTAGCGACAACCCAAAATCAACAAAAACTGTATGCAGATCGGCACAGGATAGAGAGGCATTTTGAGTTAGTATACCTCTGATTGTAGCCTTACAGTGAATGTATGCTGAAATAGAATGGGGCCGAGAAGCTACATCCACGCTTCTATGGGCCCTACCGGGTGACTAGGCGGGTTGGGGAGGTGGCTTGTGAGATAGAGTTGCCTTTGGGGAGTAGATTCCATAACGTATTTCATGTCTCATGTCTGAAGAAGGTGCTAGGACAACAGGTGAGAGCAGCGGTTGATCTACCCCCGTTGGATGATGAGGGCCATTTGGTGTTGGAACTAGAGGCCATTTTGGAGAGCAGGAGAGGAAATTGAGGAGCAGGACCATCAGGGAGTTCTTGGTAAGCTGGAAGAACTTGCCGAATGAGGATGCCACCTGGGAAGTTGAGCACATACTGGAGCATCCAACTTTGAGGTTGCTTGAGGGCAAGCAACATTTGAGAGGGGAGGACTGTCATGTCCCTTCTCAAATGTATTAGTCACAGGGTGCAGCGACACAATTTTGGCATCATTTTTGGCTTAGGAGGAGGACCACACGCAAAACTTAGGAACTTAGGGAATTCAACTTTATTTCTGGTAGCTAGTGGAATGTGAGGGCCACCCACATGAATAATTCGAACTTGGCCATTGCATGAGCTTGGAGGGAATCGAATTAGTGGAAGGAGGAGCCCACATGATGCTAAGGGGGCCCAAGGTGATAAGAGAGGAAGGAGCTCTCATTTTGCAGCATCTTGATCATTTTACAAACAAACTTATCTTTGTATGCTTTGCTGCTTAGCGAGTCTACCGACTGTTTAGCCACGAATCTTCGAAGCGGGAGATTCAACCTCTACTTCGGGGGACCATTCATGCTCGCCCTAGGGAGGCTGTTCCATAGAGATTTCAGAAGTTCCAGCACAATCATACACTTCATCTAGCCATGCAGAGGAAGACATTGCATATTTTTTGGGCAACCAAAAACACACAGGAGGAGATTGAGCTAGCCAAGAGGTCCAGAGTTTGCTGGGAGTTCCAGGAGCTAGAAAGGTTGTTCGGTGAGGACATTTTCACTGAGTTTTGCAGCTAGCTCAACAAGGCTTACAAACAACACGATTTTCTGGGCAGAGGGATTGCTCAAAGGCCTCTGGCAGCAAACTCGTGGTGCTTGAGAGAGTAGTCATCCAGGCCAAGAATCATCCGGGGAGCAAGGAACCAGTTAGCACAGGTGAACCTAGCATTCTAGGGGTGTTTTCAGAGGGATTTACAAGCTGTTTCTTGCAAGTCGAATTTGGCAGCAGCAGCTGGGGAGAGGCTCCAAGGAGGCCAAAAATCCAAACTTTAACCCAGAGAAATTCCCTTCTGGGTTTTGTCCAAGGAGTCCGAGGCTGAAAGGATATGATTTTTTGGGTAGTATTTGGGCACATTCCAGCAGGTCGAAGATCAGCAGGCAACAATTTTACTGGGACAACGCAGTGCAGAGTGGTGCAACAACTGGGCAGCCTTCAACTCAGCTATTCCATCACTTGGGTTTTGTCAAGCTTGTCCTTGAGACAAGCCCAGGTGCACCATCTCATTTATATTTTACGTATGCTCTCAGATTTTATAATATATGGTTCAGCGGTTTTAGATTTACAGTTTTTTTTATGGATGTATAATGCATGTTTTTAATTTTATGCTGCTGCACTGTTTATTTGTTTAAATATCACTTATATTCCTACATAGGAACATTACACTCCCCTTTCTAGTTTGTCGGCTGCAAGGTGACCTTATATGATAAGTACTTCCTATAGTTGGAGGACAACCTCACTACATGCCCTAACTATATCCAATGTTGTTCACTACATTGTCTCAAGATTACACTTGACCAGTTGAGGGTTTGTTCCCCACTTTATTGGCTGAGATTGATCAACATATCTCTCAAGTGGTAAGGAATTGCTAGTTGTGCTATTTACAAGAGATTGAGATTGAGGAGCACTTCATCATCATGTATTCTATATATTATTCTTTATACCATGATTTTAGAATGCCCCTTGCTACCTTATTTTGCTCTTCAGGTAAGAACTGTCTAGTTCCCTATATATGCTTGGCGATTACTCATATGATAAATATTATGGGATCTATCTTGATGCTGACCCACTTTGAAACATGGCTTGTAAATGAGGTACTTTCTCTTTAATGCTTACATTGAAACAATGACAAAGATGCACATGGATCGCTTTTAGATGAGTGCCATAGCATTTGTCCCTTGTTTTTGTTGACAAACTTTGTATGGACAACTTTAACATTAAACACCTTTATGGATTTTATTACGTTATTATTATTTTTCTCAATTGTCAATTTCAATTCTTCCTTGCACGGTATTGAGCTGGTGATAGTCAAGGATGTTTAAAGCTAACTTGAGAATTCAACATGTTTCAGTATGTGGATAGGGAGTTTGGCACAGGAGCATTAAAGATAACACCTGGACATGATCCAAATGACTATGCCATTGGGAAAAAGCTTGGGCTTCCACTGTTTAATATTATGAACAAGGATGGTACTCTCAATGAGAATGCTGGTCCTTACAGGTAGTGCACAATAAAAGTGAATAAATTCATACAAACAAATGCAAATCCAATGATAGTTGTGGGGTAGGTTTGGTTGTTGTTGGAAAGTTTTAATATTCTTGTGAATACTGCCTGTTTAGTCTATGGTCATATGAAGTCGGGACTATGTTTGCAGAGGGCTTGATCGGTTTGTTGCTCGGAGTAGGCTATGGTCAGATCTAGAAGCTGCAGGACTTGCTCTGAAAGCAGAACCATATACTCTACGAGTCCCAAGGTCTCAGCGTGGTGGGGAAGTATGTTTTAATAACGACTGTTTGCTTTTCACAAAAAATATTTCTTGTTGATCTACTTTAAACATGTTTAAATTGGATGAAGTCCTTTTTTTTGCTTTCTATACAATTCGGTTTATTTTAAAGATCTATTATTTATAAGGTTTGTTTTTCTTTTATGTTGATTACTTCCAGTTAAGTCGATGTGGCTTGATGCAGCAATTCTTTACTTGATATCAGGTTGTAGAACCACTTGTTAGTGAACAGTGGTTTTTAAAGATGGAACCTTTGGCTAACAAGGCTCTTGAGGCTCTGGAGAACGGGGATTTGAGAATTATACCAGAAAGGTTTGAGAAGGTATTCAAAGGACCTGTCCTAGTTTACTGGTATAAGCTAGTTATGCAAAGCGAAATAGAATGAACCTCAATGCTCTTTTGCATATATTTCTAGCATGTCCTCTTCTCGTCATTTCACAGCAATGCTGATTAAGATCACTGCATGATCCCCTTCAGAACAGAACTACAGAAAATATAAATTTCCCCATGCTGCATTGTTTTTTGAATTGCAATATGTTTTAATGATCAACTCTAGATGCTGTTTCTAGTTAGCTCTTAAGTCCTAAAATTCAGAAATCTGGCAAGGCTTCAAGTCTAGCAGGAATCAATAAGTTTAAGAATAATTTTTCTACGAGTAGAAAATTCTCAAACCTGGTAGCTCTTGAATGGGTTGATTTCAGGTGTAGACATTTCTATATGTTTTCAATCATTCTGCATTTAATGCATGTTTTTGTTGTTGGCAATAGACTTACAATCAGTGGCTTTTGAACATTAAAGATTGGTGTATTAGCCGGCAACTTTGGTGGGGTCATCGTATTCCTGTTTGGCACATTAAAGGAAGAGGAGGGGAATACATTGTTGCACGTGATGAGGCAGATGCATATAGAAAGGCTCGTGATAAATATGGTCAAAATGTTGAATTAGAACAAGATCCTGATGTTCTTGATACATGGTTTTCAAGGTTTCTGCTTGAAGCCTTTTGCTGACATCATGATTTCAAATCTCTATATAGTTAATAACAATTGTTATGTATCAATTTTGATATATACATTGTATGGTCTTTTCACTTTTACAAGATAATAATGGTTTTTGTATATCCCAGAATTTGGACAGGCTGCACTCTTCTATTTGTTACTAGTAATTTCCTTTTTCTTTTTTTAAGGGAAAATATGCCCTAGGCACTCTATATTTTGACCTACTGACCAATTTTGGTCATTAGTGGACATTAATATGATTTTGTTTCATTTCATTTCTGAATATTTATCCTTGCAGACATTATTCTGTGTAATTTACATCTCTGTGTCTCACTTGTTTTTAGGATTTGTAAGCATTATAGTGGGCTTAAAACTTTAGTTTCTACTTCATGGAGTCGTTGTAAGTTCTGAGTTGGTCCGCTTGCTGTTATTTTATGTTATGCTAATTATACTTTTAGATATTGCTAAACTTCATTTAGAATTACTTTGTGCCCTTCTTTTGAGGTAATTTTGTGGATAACTCCGATTATGTTTTATTGTTCACATGCTTTGTTGTACACCAATATGTTTGTGCTATGTAAACCTTTGAGCACTTGATCAGCTAGGCGCACACAGAAACCCACACCAGATTAGAATACTTGTAATGTTTGTCGAATCCTTTTCCATTTATTCAAAATGTAAGCTCAGTAACAGAATCTTTTGGTCATTAGTGTTTGTTGTAGTAAACTGTATCTATAATCATTTTATAATTTTATAGAATGTTTCCAAATGGTTAACTACTGTGGAATTGTTCTGTGTTGACCAGTGGACTCTGGCCATTCAGTACTCTTGGCTGGCCAAATACAATGTCAGAAGACTTTTTGCACTTTTATCCAACAACTGTCCTTGAGACTGGGTACGTATTTTCTTAAAAATTAAAGTCAGAACACTTCTGCTATTTTCTACATTCCCTAAAGTTGGTAGAGGAAGAATAGTAATAGATAAAAAAACAAAAAAAAGAGGAAAATATTGCACCTTTTTTTGGAAATATTTGTTATATTTACACAAAATATTTACATCAAGAAAATGAAAAGCAGAGCGGTATTTGCAATGGTATTTACATCCTCCTTAAAGTAATGAGCACAACAATAAAATCTGAATAGGCACCAAAGTCTAACATCCTGGCATCCTTGATCAAGAAAAAACCTTTTCTAGCAGCTACATATGCGCGGTCTCTCCACAAAAGGCCAAATCCAGACAAAGAGCTAACCTCATTCTCAAAAACATATTTGCATTGAAGTTTCCATAGAACATTCAAAGTACGAATTCTGAAGCTAAGAGAAGAACAGATCACAAATCTAGAGTCACACAAAATCTCTACATGCCATGGATGATGCCCCCAAAGAATATTTGACAGATTAGTTTGAACATGCTCCCTGTTATTGCAAAATCTAGTGGAGTGGTGCAAAGTCTCACTAAGCACTTTGGGTTAAGGGCAACAATGAGATCAACCACCACTGTCACCTTAGTGGCTGCTCCCCTGTTGTTGTGTGAATGGATATTATCTCCACAAGGGAGGCTTCCCCAACAAGTCTTGGAGATTAACTGAAGGATTCCCAACCAAAATACCCTCTAAGGAACCAGTTAATTAGACACCCCAGAAATGTGTTCAGTAAGGTAGGTCTCTAGGTGAAAATAAGTTAGCAAGTTCAAGCTTCAAAGAACCTATGGCTACGTCTACAGGGTTGAGATAAGTCTTGGAGATGTTCAAATATATTCCAAACACATGCTACCATTAATTAAATGATTGCTGTTATGGGTTTGAGATAAAGACACTACAACATGAAAACTTTGTGACAACAATAACAGAAATAGCCTATAAGTGATGATAGAAAATAAAATATCAAAGCCTATTAGATAGGTAAACAAGAGAAAGGTTAAAGAAATTTTTTCAATGGTTGAAAAATGCTCGAAACAACGTGGAAACCTTAGATATCAGCCCTAGAATTATCGCGGAAAAACGCATAAAAATGATGTTTTTCCTTTTTCAATTTCATAGATGCAAACCCCAACGCTAGGACTATGACCTTTAAGTATTTTATGTTATTTAATGCATATTTTGCCAGACCATAACCCTAGTTTATCATGAAAAACAAGAAAAAGATAAATGTTTTAAAGATTGACACACAAGGACTAGTGCCTTTAATGAATTGGGTATATGGAGTCAAAAGAGTGAGGTCAAAGGTTGAAGATCTTGAATGGAGAGAGTAAAAGAGAGGAAAACCTCTCAAACTAACCCTAGCGACTTTCAAAAATATGAGATTTAAAGTTAAGGAATGCTATTCTAAGTTTCCTAGATGGATACTTGGTGATAAATCTTACAAAGAGAGATTTTAGGGCAATATAATATTCAAAATGTCCTGAAAACTTTATAAAATCCAAATTATACAATGCAAAATGGAAGAAAAATACTCACAATAAGATAACACCATTCATCATAGCATCACATATCATTGCAAAAATAGTCCATCCATGCAATTTTGTCTTCCCCGAGACAATTCACTGGCCTAGTAATCCATTATGTCCAAAAGAAAAAGAGCAAGCTAGTGCGCATAAATCCACAAGAGAAACACTGAGGGTGTGTGACAATGATACTCCTAATTTGTCTTCCCTCTATTTATATGAGGGCAACCAAGTCAATTTAGCATAAAATAAGCTAAAATCCCTAGAAATAATATTTTAAGTGTTTACAAGTAGGTCACTAGCCAACCTAAAAGATAACCCTCTCATTGATAAAACCTAACAATTAGCCTCTTTTAACCCACAAGTGAGCAAAATGGCCTTCAAGGGTGACATCATTCTCAAAAAGTGTAAATCTCTATCGAAACATGCAAAGGATGGGTCACATGAGTTTTCCTCACTCAAAGTCATCTTCTCATCAACAAGGTGTCAAATGATCAAGCAAAACCCTCATCAAGATATTTTCATCAATCAAGCCCATGTCATCACTCTAGACCTCATCATGGTGATGTAATAAGGCTAGAGCATGACCTCATCATCAAGAAATGCATACTATCCCTTCCAAAGGGATCTCAAGTCATCGTTGTCCACAAGTTGGTCCAATAACATGGCAACATCCATCAAGGTGGTGTAATGCCATCTTGGGGGCATCCTAGGTCATTAGGGTATATCATCTTTCTTTGCAATGCTATGATATTCACACTAAGCATTTTTCTAAGTGAAATATCAATTTTGATCATTTTTGCTATAATGCATGGTTGCACTTAGGAAATGTGGGTTTAGAGGTCCCACACATGATTTTTGGCTTAGAGCACACCCAAACATTAGAGTTGGAGGAAATATTAGAACAACTGAAGGATATGGGAGACAGAGTATAAGATAATGAAATACTCTCAACAATTCTAAATGCATTAACTGACTAACAAAGTAACCTCATTGCCTCTAGAAAAGAGGAAGCTATCCCATACATCAGGTTATGGTCTCTCGTCAAGGCAGAAGGAGACAGGATGAAGAATGAAAGTGAAGAGAGATTAGAAAGAACGAAACAATTAGTGTCAAAACGAAAATAGAGATTTGAAAAGTTTGGTATTCCAAAGAAGAAAAGGAAGAACATGGCTAAA
>APFE030080404.1:0-11300 GCA_000404065.3 Pinus taeda
CCCCCCCCCTCTCAGTATTATTTCCAATTGGTGAAGCTGGTGAGCTGATGCCAAGCTTGGTCGTCCATGATGGTTTCCGTGCACTCAATGGTGACATCGTGCTGAAGCTAACTCTTGCCTCCATTGCATCTAGGTGAACTGATATGGCTTCTCTATCCAACTCGTCTAATAGCATGCACATGGTCATCCTGGATGTGACCGGACCGACAACATGTTGATGCATAGTGTCTACGTTTCTCTCCAAGCATGTGTTGGTGGCCATGCACATCAACTTGTCAAAATACATGTTCAGCTCTAGTTGGACTTGCTTCTTATCTTTGCCTTGGTGAATGTGCCAAATGGGTGAGATCGCATGCATCCGCACAATGACATGCATGTTTTTGAATTCCATTGCATGCAATCAACATCACTGCTCACCTTATCTGCTCCATGCCAGCTGTTGGGATGGATCTATAACTTGTGTTGGCACAGTTTCATCCATCTGTGCATGTTGCGCCCCCAGCTGTACCAGTTCCTACTACAACTTGTACTCTCGTCTATGCAGCTCTTGTTCTTCCTTATGTTGTTGCTTCAGAACATGAAACTCCTTCTCTGTTCCATTCTCTATCTTCACGTGAACTTCATGTCACGCCGTCACCTCATAGCCTCAGTCTCCAAATTTGCTTTCATCACAAGTGGATCTTCTTGAGCTTTCAACTTTCTTCAACCTCGGTTTTGTCAACAACCTTCCTCTTGCATTCATTGCATGCAGGTGTGCTGCCTTCTACTACTGTTGATGGTGGTGCTTGCTGTAATGCTACTTCCATATTATCTTAATGTCCTTGTCTATGAAAAACTTGATGTCTTCACACGTAGGAAATCTCATAGACACTTTCTTGGCTGCAAACCTCATTGGGCTCTCAACGGTGTCCTTTGACTGTACTCTCCTGAAGGCCATTGTACTTGTGAGGCTGAGAGACAAATGAATACCTATGATGCCTAGAGACATAGCAACACTCATGGAAACCAATTTGTCAATCGAAAACCAAAACAAACTTAAGGACTAACTTGCAACATACATGTGTGATTGACAGTGAATGTTGCGCAATTTCCGCCGAGAGGTCGGGAGACTGACTGCCAAAACTGTGCAAGGAACAATCCAGGCTATCAGGGGGCTAACTAACTGTAGGAAAAACACAATGCATAATCCATCTTGGCCTACTAAGAATTGAAATTGCGTAATGCACAATTTCAGTCAGCAGTGACATGCAACCAACAAACTGCATTACGCAGTTTCTGGGGCCAACAGGATAGTGCCTCCAAGAATTTTATGATGGAAGTCTAGAGGTCATTTCTAGACAAGACATGAGTAATTTATGGAGGGAAGGTAGAGCCTTTGCTTCCGAAAATGCACAGTGTTAGCCGGGCAGGGCACGGTCCTGGCCAAGGCAGCCCAGACCAATGGACAGGCGGCTGAAAATATGAGAATTTTGGATGCATGGTGAGATGATTGCAAACAAGAGTGAATGATCATTCATGCAAATATCGAGTGTAGGATTCAGAAAATGGGAAAACATGCATAGTGTGAAGCAAGTCGCCGCAAAGGTGACCGTCATTGTAAAACAGTGTCATGCATGTGACATAAGTGAGATGTGAATGAAAACTAAAACAGTGCTTCTACAAGCTAACATATATCAAAATGACAGCAAGTTCTCAATGAAATCAAGGACACATCACTCACATGAAGCAAAACACAAAAAGCGACAGAAATGCAATGAAGGGCATGAAAAGCAGGCTTACCCCAAAATAGTTGAGTTGAATGTGCCGACGAATTCTAGATGCAATGTGGGATGCCTGAGCTACAAGGTTGATATGAGGAATGAGCTTTGCAATGTCTGGTTTATGAATTTTGATAGAATCGAGGTTGTGATACGCATGCCACAAATCTAGGAAAAACGACACTTGGCGAGAGGTTTCTGAAATGATCCTTTCATATAACCTCTAGCCGCTATAAATAGATACCTAAATCAAGGGATGCCTTTGCATGCTTCCTTGGGAGAAGCAGTCCATGCATGCAAATAAGTTTTTCTTGGTCCCGGAGGGAACTGGTCAACCTAATGGCACATGCAACAACGTACTTGACTGATCAGAAAATTTGCGCATTTCTGAGGGGGAGCTAGGCTTGCTGCCTAGAGGGATTGCACATATTCTGGGTTGAGTAGCTGACTACTGCCCAAAATTGCGCAATTTCTAGGCTGAGTAGTCCTGTTGGGATAGATTACATAGTTTTTCCAGTGAAGTTTGACAAAGAAAATTGTGTAATTTTGGAGCCCCGCAGGCTTATAGTCAGGATTACACAATTTCTAGAGGGAAGGCTAGTTTTGCTCCATAATTGCACAATTTCTTGAGGGATTTGCTCAACCCATAGCTGGACCACATCTGAAGAAATAATAGATGAGGGGGATGCAACAAGCTATCATGTATAGGCTGGAAATCTACTTGAAAACCACTCAAGCTTGTTTACTTGATACTACAATACATTCTATTGAGGAAGGTTGGTAGAGAGGCTTCAAAACGAAGCTAAGGAAAAATTTTGGAGGGTATTTGTAGCCGCTACAACATTTGGTGACACACTGGTAGAACTCCATCTCTCTGAATCAACCTTGTTCGTGAGAAGCAAGCCTAACACCTTTGGAAGTATTGTTCAGTTCTCCATTCATCTTGATTTCCATAGTTGCTTGATTGTAAGATGTAGCATCTTCCAAGCCCTTGGTCGGTCAACACACATTCCAAGCCAAGCCAAGATAGTTGTTTTGATTGGGGATGGGGGGTATATTGGTTCAAAAGAAGTATAGTCATCAGAGTTTTAGTTTCATCTCTCATGTTACTCTACTGCCAGTAGGCCTAGAAAGTACCCTGACAGAGCCACACAAGAACACAAGCATCTCTCCTTTGCCGGCGAGCCTGGTCAGTACCTCGGTGGAGTTACTTGCATCACCTCTCTGTGCAAGAATACTTTCTATTCTTTTGACTTATTCATTTTTCATTTTTTTCGAAAATTTTCACTTTTTCATTTTTTCATTTTTTTATTTTCATAACTGTGCATGTGACTTATTCATTTCAGAGCTGGAAGAGGGATCCCAACTTATTAAGAGTAGAAGAGGTTGTTCCTTTAGAGAATTAGTTTATGTATACCTCTAACGTGCTTGTTAAGGTTCCCCCCCTCACCTTACTCTACTTGACTGAGCTAACAAGGATTAACCCAAAAACAACCGACTATAGTAGGTGATACTAGTTAGTGTGCAAGCATTGTGTTTTCACCAAGGTTCACTTTTAAGAGTACGCATTTTCCATCGACGTATCATGGATTGAAGGTAACAAGTTTTTACATAAGAGAGAGAACAACAGATAACCAAATGTTTATAGATGTACAAGTCCTCTTGTACTTTACCCAACTTGTTTCAAGAGTCATACATGATTTCATGTGCAACTAACCTACAAGCACAAAACAAGCAACCAAATCAAAAAGCAAAGCAAGAAGAAGAAACAAATTTGAAAGCAAAGCGAGTAAGCAAACAAACAAGAAAACAAACAAACGCACAAAGAAAGAAGCAAATATGCATGAAGAAAACAACTCAAAAGAAAACACTACTCCTACTCCTAAACTAATAGTGCATGGGCCTGATCACGTGAAGTGATATTTCCAATGCATCCATTGGCACATTGGTCGACCCATGTTGATGAAGGCATGGTTCACAAACCTCTCATTTTCGCAAACCAACAAGCATGAAAGATATAACGATGAAGACTAACACACTCCGAGCTTAAGTGCGTCCACAGAAAGGAAGTAAGTGAAAGCACATGACATGCACTTTGTGGAATTTCCATAGTGATGTGCTACACTACATGTAGATGTTGAGTGTATGCACTCTCTTCATTGTGACATGCAAGAAACGTGAGAAAGGTAGACCACTTAAGTTGCACAACTGTGCTTACTGTGTAAGACTCCTCCAATGCATGAGCAATGGGATCATGTAGTTTGAGTGGAGGAAGTGAAATCTGAGTGTTAGATTGACCTTGAATGCAAAGCAGAGAGTGATGAGGAGCCTTGAGTGTTTCAAAAATTTCTTGATCCGAAGTGAAACCAACCTGAAGACAGTGAGGGCTTGACATAACCATCAGCTCGAGATAAAGTGCCTCGATAGCTTGCGGGGTTTCGACTTCGTTGACAGATAGATCATCATAGACCAATGTCTTAGACAAATTAACAATGATTGAATCAACATCATGATTGGATGAAGAAGTAGAGAGATCACGGCAACCAAGATCAGAAAATTTAGGATGTTTGTTGACATCCTCATGATTTGATGAATCATGCAGAGGGGTAGATGAGAAGCAAGGATGTTCACCCTCTGTGTTTTCAAAAATGACAGATGATAGATTGGATGGATTTTCAAAGGAAGGTGTGTCCTCTCTGCAATGTAATGATAGAATGACATTTGATCTATCCTGTGAATAATCAGAAGTAGAAACATTAGGAAATGAGTTTTCACAAGGGAAATCAATAGTGGTAAAATCATAAGGGATGACAAGATAGAGTGGGTGAGGCGAAAATATAAGAGAGTCATCCTTCACTGTGGGTTCTTCTTTAGACTCCCACACACACTCATCATGAATGATGGTGCAGGTTGGCTGCATAACACCAACTCTGTCGATAACTTGATCCTCATTCACAATAGGTGAGGAGTTTGGAATGTAAGAACGCAAGACAACACAATCTGGAGGATCAACAAAACGCGGGGATGAAGGTTGAGGGAACGAATCCACATGATAACCAACAGGCTTGCAAGACAAATATGCACAGATATCAAGAGCAGCTGGGCTGGGAGGATGTGACAGTTCAAAAAATGTGTGTGCATAATCTCCCACATCATTTTATGATGGTGGAGCTATTTGATGAGGTGAAGGTGAACAATCACTTATGATAGCAACTGTGCCTCCCTGTGATTGCACAGTTCTATCACCAAAGTGTGCTAAGCGGGATCCCAATGATTTCAAGAATTGCGGATTTTTGGATATGTGAAGATGATAGTCAAATCTCCCATCGCGAAATTCCCAGTCAATTTTGTCTTCAGGGAATCGATATGTAAGATTACAAAAATGTGTGTAAAACTATTCAACGAATTCATCGGGTTCTTTTCGTAATTTCAGAATTGCTTTGTCTAGTGATTTATAGTTCAAGTGATTGAATGCAACCAAATGAGAAAGAGAATGGATAGATTTTTCAAGCAGCGTGGCACACCAGTGCATTGGGTGCCCTCGAAGCATGTAGATGAGCAACGCGCGGGTCATGTAATATTAAAAGATTCCATGTCTTCCACATGAGCCTACAATGCCGACTGCATGCCTAACCAAGGCTACGTGGCCTCCACCATTGTATGTTTTATGTGACAAGTTATCCGAGAGCTTTTCCAAGATAATGAAGTCATTTCCTTAAGACATACACTCTAGAAGAGAAACTCTATAGTTAGTCATGATAGACATGCAGAGATTCAAAATAGATGTGAGGACTCAACTTGTCATCTGGCCCTCCTTCTAGTGCCAATATGTTGATAGTGCTAGACCTGCCAACATGTCAAGGGATCTCCCCAGTAAGAAGTCCCAAATAGACCTTAGACCGTTTGGTGTAGGAGTCCCAGCAGTGGGTCGTACAGTAATGCTTTGACCACAGTTTTGCATAGAGGCAAATAATATGTCCTTGTTCATAATAAGGGTGTGACATATGCAGTAAGTCAAGGAAGGTGCATGAGAGGTTCTAACACATGGAGGGTGAGGTGAGTGCACCCCTTCGAAACCTGTGATAACATGGAGTTAAGAAGGGAACACACGAGCAAAGATGCATCACAATATGGAAGGAAAGTTAGCTAGCAATCCAAACTGATGGTTAAACCAATAGCACATTTAAGAAATATTCATACATACATATACATAAATATCTACATATGCATGAGTAAGCAAACATATACATATATCATTTATAGTACTCAAGACAGCTGAAATACAGTACAACATATGCATGAAACATGTTGGCTTTGTTATATTAAGAAGTGTAAGTTCCAGTTATACAATCCATCTGTGTCTAACCATTAGTTCCAGTAACGAAACGTGACAGCCACAACTACCTACTTCTCCAAAGAGATATACTAACTCTGCATAGTGGAGAAGCCAAGGCTCGTTACAATATTGTCCAAGCTTTCTCTGAGATATTCCTATTGGAAGCTTTTCTCGCCAAAATCCTTTACAATGAGTTATGAGGTTCTATTTATATCAAGGGGTGGGCTGACCCTTCAAATTCCCCTTTGTGAGCCTTCATCTATCCTCATGACTCTTCAATTACTCTATGACTGTTACATTCAACTATTGACACTTGAACTTCCACTTGACAAGATATTACATTACAATGCACATGTGCCGATGTGAGGCAAAATGGCTTGAGAAAGCCATGTAAGAAATCACTGACAGTCAAACCATTATGGTGAGACAAACTCTTTGACATCCTTGTGATGGTGAAGGTGGTGAGCTGATGTGAAGCTTGGTCATCCATGATGGTGTTCCTGCGCTCAACAATGAAATGTTTCTAAAGCTAACTCTTGCCTATGTTGCATCTGAGTGCACTGATATGGCTCCTTTGTCCAACTCGCCTGATAGCATGTGCATGGTCATCCTGGGTGTGACCAGAATGGAAACATTTTGATGCATAGTGTCTACGCTACTCTCCAAGCATGTGATGGTAGCCATGCACATCAACTTGTCAAAATACATGTTTAGCTCCAGTTGTACTTGCTTCTTGTCTTCGCCTCGGTGAGTGTGCCAATTGGGTGGGATTGCATGTGTGTGCATAATGACATGCATGCTGCTGAATTCCCTTGCATGCGATTAACATCACTGCTCACCTTGTCTACTTCGTGCCATCTGTTGGGATGGATCTATAACTTGTACGGGAGCAGTTTCGTCAATTTATGCATGTTTCCCCCCTTGTTGTACATGTTCCTGCTGCAACTCATTCTCTTGTCTATGCAGCTCCTATTCTTCCTTGAGTTGTTGCTTCAGCACATGCAACTCCTTGTCTACTTCGTTCTTTGTCTTCGCACAATCTTCATGTCACATCATCACCTCATAGCCTTAGTCTCCAATGTTGCTTTCATCACAAGTGGTTTTGCTTGAGCTTGCAACTTTGTTGCGCCTCTATGTTGTCAACAACCTTCCTCTTGCATTCATTGCGTGCAAGTGTGTTGCCTTCTACTATTGTGGATGGTGCTGCTTGCTGTAATGTTACTACCATATTATCTTGATGTCCTTGTCTATGAACAACTTGATGTCTTCATTGGTAGGTGAGCTCATAGACACTTGCTTGGCTGCAAACCCTGTTGGGCTCTCAACGATGTCCTTTGACTCTGCTCTCCTGAAGGCCATTGTACATGTGCTACTGAGAGATAGACAAACACCTGTGATTCCTGGAGACATAGAAACAGTCATGGAAAGCAATCTGTCAGTAAAAAACCAAAACAAACTTGAGGGCTGACTTGTAACATACTTGTGCGATTGATCGTGAAGGTTTCACAATTTCCACTGGGAGGTCAAGAGACTGACTACCAAAACTGCACAAGGCATAGTCTAGCCTATCAGGAGGTTGACTCGCTATTGGAACTGTGTAATTCATGTTCTAGCCTGGTCTGCTAAGGACTGAAATTGCGCAATGCACAATTTCAGTCTGTAATGACATGCAACCAACAAACTGCATTACACAGTTTCTGGGGCTAGTAGGACACTGCCTCCAAGAATTGCGCAATGCAAGTCTAGAGGTCAGTGTTGGACCATAGTTGTGCAATTTCTAGAGGGAAGGCAGAGCCTTCGCTTCCGAAAATGCACAATGTTAGCAAGGAAGGTCATGATCTAGGCTAAGGTAGTCAAGACCGGCCGACGAGTGATTAAAAACATGAGAAGTCTAGATGCATGGTGAGATGAGTGCAAACAAGAGTGAATGATCATTCATGCAAATAGGAAGTGCAGGATTCAGAAAACGGGAAAGCATGCATGTGTGTGAAGCATGTTGCCACAATGACAGCTATCCGTGAAAAACAAATGCCATGCATGCGACAGCAGTGAGATGCGAACAAAAACTGAAATGGTGCTTCTACAAGCTAACATACATCAGAATGACAACAAGCGTTCACTGAAATCAAGCAGACAGAACTCACATGAAGCAAAACACAAAAAGCAACAGAAACGCAATGCAAGGCGTGAAAAGTGGGCTCACCCCAAAACAGCTAAGCTGAATGTGCCGACAACTCCTAGATGCAATGTGCGATGTTAGAGTTGCAAGGTCGTTGTGAGGAATGAGCTCTGTAGCATCCGGTTGATGAGTTTCGATAAAATCGAGGTTGTGACATGCATGCCACAAATCTAGGAAAAGCGACACTTGGAGGGAGGTTTCTGAAATGATCCTCACATGTAATCTCTAGCTGCTAAAAATAGATCCTTGAATCAAGGGATGCCTTTGCATGTGGCCATGGGAGAAGCAATCCATGCATGCAAATCAGTTTTGTTCGGTCCCGGAGGGAACTGGTCAACCCAATGGCACATGCAACAACCTACTTGACTGATGGAAAAATTTGCGCATTTCTTGGGGGTAGCTGGGCTAGTTGCCCAGAGGGATTGCATAATTTATGGGCTGAGCAGCTAACTGCTGCCCATAATTACAAAAATTCTTGGCTGAGCAGTCCCGCTAGGACAAATTGTGCAGTTTTTCGAGTGAAGTTTGACAAGAAGAATTGTGCAATTCTGGAGCCGAGCAGGCTGCTAGTAAGGATTACGTAATTTTTGGAAGGAAGGCTAGTTCCCCTCCAGAATTACATAATTTCTTGAGGTAGCTGCTCAGCCTGTAGCTGGACCAAGTCTTAAGAAACAATCTGTGAGAAGCATGGAACAAGCTATCATGCATAGGTTGGCAATTTGCTAGAAAACCATTGTAGCTCGTGTACTTGACAATGCAAGACATGTTGCTAAGGATGGTTAGTAGGGAGGCTCCAAAACGAAGCTAAGGAAATATTTTGGAGGGTGATTGTAGCTGTTACAACAAAACTTCAAGTATTATTGTACAAAAAGGTGAATATTTTATTTTTGCAAATCCATCTAGTAATCAAAATACTTCATAGGCCACATCCACTTCATCATCTTTTGCAACTTCAAGTCTTGTATCAAGTCGAAGTCCTCCTCCAAAAAAGAAATAAAATCTTTAAATGAAATTTATGGTTATACTAATTTTTCTTTGATGTCTTAGATTTAAGCAGAGCCAAGATCTTTTGAAGATGTAGTAAAAGAGTTATTTTGGTGAAAAGCAATGGATGAAGAGATGGAAATGATTAAAAAGAATGAAACATGGGAGCTTGTGGATCCTCCTATTGAAAAAGAAGTCATTGGGGTGAAATGGTTGTATAAAACCAAGTATGGAGCTCATGGATCAATACAAAGGCACAAAGCAATGTTAGTAGCAAAGGGATATGCTCAACAACCAGGTATTCACTACAATGAAACATATGCTCCCATTGCAAGATTTGATACAATCAGAATTGTTTTGGCATTAGCAGCACAATATAAATGGTTAGTTTACCAATTTGATGTTAAATCGGCCTTTCTAAATGGTGAGTTGAAAGAAGATGTATATGTTTAGCAAGCCCAAGGATATGAAGAAATAGGAAATGAACACAAAGTCTACAAACTGAAAAAGGCTCTTTATGGGATTAAACAAGCTCCAAGAGCATGGTACAATAAAATTGACACTTATTTTTTTAAAACGGGGTTTAATAAAAGTGAAAATGAACACACCTTATATATCAAGTCAAATGGTAATGATATAATAATTGTGTGCTTATATGTAGATGACTTGATATACACATCTTCAAGTGATTTATTAGTGGAAGCATTCAGGCAGGCTATGATGACTGAATTTGAAATGATTGATTTGGGTTTGCTCGATTATTTTCTTCGCATAGAAGTGACACAAATAATGATGGAATTTTTATTTCACAAGAAAGATATGTTTTAAATCTTCCTGACAAATGGAAAATGGGAAATTGTAAATCCATGAGCACCCCCATGAATACAAATGAAATTTTTTTTGTAGAAGGTGGAGCTGAAAAGGTAGATGCTCAATTCTATAGGAGTCTGATAGGAAGCCTTGTGTATCTTACTACCACTATGCCTAATATTATGCATGTAATAGGTTTGATTCCCAGATTCATGTGAAGTCAAAGTAAGATTCATTTTGGTGCAGCAAAAATAATTTTGAGGTATCTTTGTGGAATAAGAAATTATGGAATTTGGTATACTTCATCAAATAATTTTGGGTTGGTTCATTATACAAATATTGATTGGGCTCGATATTTTGGTGATAGAAAAAGCACTTCATGTTATGTCTTTAGCCTTGGATGAGGTGTAGTATTATTGTGTTCAAAGAAGAAACCAACTATTTCATTCTCTTCTACAAAGGCCTATATTACAGCAAGAACGACAACATGTGAAGCAATTTGGTTGAAGAAAACATTGTTAGATCTAAAACTAGAACAAAAATATGCCACAACTATTTAGTGTGATAACTTGTCTACCATTGTCATAACTAAAAATCCAGTGTTTCATAATCGCACCAAATACATTAATATCAAATATCATTTCATAAGAGAGTATGTGGAAAAAGGAGAAATTCAAATAAAATTTTGTACAACAAATGATGAGCTTGTAGATATATTTACCAAAGCACTAGCAAAAGGGAAGTTTCGATACATGAACATGGTTCAACACTTGAAGGATATGCTTGGAGTCACGTCATTAAGCATTAAGGGGGGGTGTTGAGGATAATGCTTAACTATGTCATGTAATTACTCACAAATTAGCCAACAAATTTTGTATCATGAGTTATAGAATTAGGGCATCAAATTAATAGATGTAGTTAGTTATTATTTAGCAAATTATTAGGGGCAGTAGATTAGTTACATAATGTATAATCAAATTAGAAATATGTTGGCTATATAATAATGTATTCATTGCTCCTATGGGAATATGAGATTCCAATGAGAGTTCAACTCATGGATTGAGAATCAGACTTCTTTTGTTTTTGTTCATTAGTTTTTTATGTTTTCATATGTATACTCTTGATAGATTTAACATTAACAACTTGACTTAATATTTCACCAACAAACGTGCAAAACATTAACTTGACATTCCTTCAACTAATCTGTGAGGGTGGTAGGAGTGACGAGGGAGAG
>APFE030080413.1:0-16947 GCA_000404065.3 Pinus taeda
GACAAGTTAGGGACTTTGTACCAATCTAAGTCTTTGGTGAATAAACTGTTCCTGCGGAAAAAGCTGTATAACGTGAGGATGAAAGATGGAGACTCGGTGACAGAGCATCTGAATGCATTTAATAATGTGGTAAGTCAGTTAGCATCTATTGATATTAAAATTTCAGATGAAGCTAAGTGCATCATTTTGTTGTGTTCTCTACCATATTCGTCGGATAGTCTGGTTATTGCAATAGGTAGCAATGCAACTGCCTTGCATTTTGATGAAATAGTTTCATCCTTACTGATGGAGGAGATGAGACGGAAAAATATGGAGAGCCAAAATGGTGATGCCTTGTCTGTATGAGGGTGGACCCAGAATAGAAACAAAAGTAAGTCATCGAGTGGGAGATCTAAATCTAAAGGGAGATCTAAATCTCGAGTAAAACCTGCAAAGATGGTGTGCTGGAAATGTGGAAAGGAAGGGCACTACAAAAGGGACTGTAAATCTAAAGATCCTGACAAAGGAAAGGGATCTGATGAGGCTCCTTCTGCAAAGGCGAAAACCACCTCAGATGAAGGTGGGGATGTGTATTTGGCTTCTTCAAGTACACATGTAGATCATGAGGCATGGTTGATTGATTCAGGTGCATCCTTTCACTTCACTTCCCATAGAGAGTGGTTCTGCGAGAATGAGAAATTTGATGGTGGTGATGTATTCATGGGGGATGACAGGAAGGCTAGAATCGTTGTTCGCAGAAAAGTAAAGTTGAAGTTGCAAGGTGGAAGGGTTAGAACATTTCCAAGTGTTCTACATATTCCTGCATTAGCCAAGAATCTGATTTCTATTAGCAAGCTAGATGATGCAGGTGTAAAAACAGTGTTCGAGAAGGATACCTACAATATGGTTCGAGGAGCACTGGTATTGATGTGAGGAGTTAGGATTGGAACTTTGTACAAGCTGAAAGGTAGCACGGTTATTGATGGGTGCAATAGTTCTGTGGTTCCTGAAAGTGGAGCAGAAAATCTAGTGGTATTTGGAGAGAAGACCATGCTGTGGCATCAAAGGCTTGGACATATTGGAGAAAAGGGCATTCAGATACTTCATGGTAAAGGTATGGTAGAAGGTATGAGTAATAGCTCTCTGGATTTTGATTTCTGTGAAAATTGTGTATATGGTAAGCAGAATCGGGTGAGTTTCCCCTCTAGTAGTAAGAGGGCGAAACAGATATTAGAAGTTGTGCATATTGATGTGTTTGGACCTGTGAAGGTTCCATCACTTGGTAAGTCTCTGTACTATGTATCACTTATAGATGACTTCTCAAGGAATACATAGATATATTTCCTTAAGAAGAAATCTGATGTCTTTGACAGGTTTAAATAATTTTAAGGCTCTGGTGGAAAACCAGACAGAGAAGAAGATAAAGGTGTTGAGGACAGAGAACGGTGGAGAGTTTTGCTGTAAGGAATTTGAATAATTCTGTAAGAAGTATGGTATAGCACGACAGAAGGCTACTCCATATACACCTCAGCAAAATGGAGTTGCGGAAAGAATGAATAAGACGTTGATAGAAAGGGCAAGAAGCATGCTCAGTAGTGCCGGGTTAGGATAGGAATTCTAGGCAGAGGCGGTGGATACTACATGTTACCTGGTCAACAGGTCACCTTCATCAACGTTGGAGGATAAGACTTCACAAGAGGTATGGACTAGTAAGAAACCCTCTCTTTCACATCTGGTGGTATTTGGATGTGATGCATATGTACATGTTCCAAAGGAGAAACAAACCAATTTGGATAGTAAATCTAAAAAGTGCATCTTTATTGGGTATAAGGATGGTTGAAAGGGTTATAAGCTTTGGAACCCAGTCACATGGAAGGTTATGTACAACCGAGATGTGGTGTTTAGAGAGGTGAAAGATGTTATTAAACGTGAAGTCCAACGAAAGGAACCTGAGAAGATAGAGTTTGAGTTAAAGGAGGAATAATCAGACTCTACAGCAAAGGAGGAATTAGAAGATGAAGCGCCACAAACTCCGGCTGTGAGAAGATCAGTTTGAGAAAGAAGGTAGCTTGAAAGGTATAGTCCATCTGCTTTCTATTCAATTTTTCCTTTATCTATTATTGACGATGATCCCAGAACTATGAAGGAAGCAGTAGATTAAGAGGATGGAAAACACTGGAAAGAGGCCATGGTTGATGAAATGGAATCTTTGCACAAAAATGAGGCTTGGGATCTGGTGGAGTTGCTGGTTGGAAGGAAACCCATTGGCAGCAAGTGGGTGTTCAAAAACAAGACAAATGCAGAAGGAAACGTGGAGAAATACAAAGATCGGTTGGTAGCAAAAGGTTATTGCCAAGTGCCAGGAATTGATTTTGGTGATATTTTTTCTCCTATTGTCAAGGTAACTTCTATTAAATTAATTTTATCTGTTGTTGCTACTTTTGATTTTGAGGTAGAACAGATGGATGTGAAGACAAAATTTCTTCACGAGGATCTGGAAGAGGAAATCTACATGAAGCAACCTGAAGGCTTTGCAGCGAAGGGTAAGAAAGAATTGGTATGCAAGTTAAAAAAGTCTCTGTATGGGTTTAAATAGTCACCAAGGATGTGGTATCAGAAATTTGATACATTTATATGGGGACTTGGCTTCACCAGAAGCAAAGCAGATCACTCTGTGCATTTTAAATTAATTGGAAATGACAGAAATTATCCAGGGTTTGAAGACCCAATTGTCCTCAAATTCTACATGAAAGATCTTGGTGCTGTAAACTATATTTTGGGCATGGAAATTAAAAAATATCGGGCAAAGAGGAAGCTCTGGTTAAACCAGAGGAAGTATGTCAAGACAATACTATAGAGGTTTAATATGCAGGATAGTGAAGCGGTGAAGGTTCCTATTATTGTAGGTGTGAGGTTATCTGCTAAACATTGTCCCAATACATAAGAAGAGGAAGAGGACATGTCTCATGTTCCATATGCAAGTGTAGTCAGTAGACTGATGTATGCAATGGTCTGTACTAGACGAGACATTGCACATGCAGTGGGAGTATTGAGAAGCTTTATGTCAAAACCAGGAAAGGAGCATTGGACAGTAGTGAAGCGGGTTTTCTGGTATTTGTGTGGCACTAGTGATTATGGTCTGTGCTACCAAGGAAGACTAGGATTGGACAGAGTGTTGGATATTTGTGGCTTTGTTGATGCAGACTGGGCTGGAGATCTGGATCAAAGAAGATCTACAAGTGGGTATGTGTTTAACCTATTTGGAGGTGTAGTCAGTTCGATGAGTAAGAAACAATCTGTAGTGGAACTATCAACTACAAAAGTAGAATACATGGCAGCCACTCATGCAAGCAAGGAAGCAGTTTGGTTGCGGAGATTGTGTTCAAGTATGGGGTTAGTACAGGAAGCTATAACGATAGACTGTGACACCCAAAGTGCAATTTTCTTAGCAAAGAACCCTGCATATCATTCAAAGACAAAGCACATTGATGTTTAGTATCACTTTGTGAGGGATATGACAGAAGACAAAAAGGTGTTGCTGGTAAAAGTGGGCACTTTGAAGAATACTGCAGATGCATTGACAAAATCTACAAGCTCTGAGAAGTTCTCTTGGTGTAGAGAGACAATGGGCATTTCAGAGTTGGGAAAATTACTAAGCTCTCTTGTGGCCCTCTGTGGAAAGAAAATAACAAGTGGGAGAATGTTGGGTTGTGTTATATTCTTTCCACATAGTTAACAAGGGGTTTGAAGGGCACCCGTAACCGACTTTATGGTGTCTGGGTAGCGCCCCGGAAAATTTTGGTTTTGGATCATATGTTAGGTTAGGCGGACCCACTTATGTTTTTTTGCATGATTTTCGTACATGTTTTTTGGATGCGATGGTTTTCGGTCCATGGTATTAGATGCTTCGGCATGTATAAATATGTATTGTAACATTGAAAGGAACATAATGAAAAATCAAGCTGGTAGTACCAGTTTTTGGATTTAGGGGAAAATCTCTGTTTATATGTGTTTTATGTGTTATGATCTCGCTTTGTCTATTTTCTATGTTTTGGAATTCGTATACAGGTAATTTTTGTATGGAGTTAAAACCTACAAGGTTTAGAGTGATTTCGGCTCAAATGGTTTTTTTTTTTTTTCTTTTGAAATGTCACAGAAAACGTTATAGCAAAAATGCCACGATGACTTGTTTGGGGCAGCGAAACCCTCCAAACCTTTGATACCAAACGTTATGAAACCATCTCACAAAAAGATAGAAAACATAGATCAACGACTTAAAAAACAACCTCTTTGAGGGGGAAACCTTCTTTACATTACACAAATGAACAAATCTTGGATGTTACAAATGACAAAACCTACTTTTTATATATAGGAGTCTAAGGGGTCACAATATAACCAAAGCCGACCTAACAATAATAACATAAGGGCAGAAAAATGAAATAGTGGGCTTCTATGGGGCACAATAGTAACAATATGGGGACAATAGGGGCACAACAATAACAATAAGGGCTACAATGACAATAGTAATTGGGAATCACTAGTATTATAGGGACCTAACACTCTTCTCCTGTCCCAAACACTTAAACAAGAGTGAGATAACATGCCTTTGTCCACTTCATGTTTGGATAAGAGATCCAATTTCAAATATTTTTGGTATTGGGTTGGGTAGTTTATGTGATGAAGGGAGATCATCTAAATGTAAGGTTTACATTTGAGATTCCATGGAGATTTATTTTAAATTTTGTGTCATCTCTTTGGTGATAATTCATCATCTAAATGTAGAGTGGACTCTTGAGGTGGATGGGAAGAGATTTTGTGGTGTTCAATTATATATATATATATATATATATATATAATTCATCATCTAGATGTAGGGTTGAATCTTGAGGTGGATGGCAAGAGATTTTGTGGTGTTCATATATATATAATCAATTGGGATAAGTTTGGGTGATTAAAAATTGTTTATGACATATTTATCTATTGTAAACCAACTAAAATTGGAACTATTAACAATTTCACTCTTATTTAAGTGCTTAAGATGAGACAATGCACGAGACAACACATTTCTAAACTTTTTAAGCCGAATAAATTGGTTTAATGAGTTTTCAACAATGTTTTTGGACATTTAGATAATTCCATACAAACAAATACCCTTATACTCAATAAAATGCACTAGTCTATTTTAAAAATTTACAAAAAATACCATCCATAAATTAAAAAAAAAAAAAAAAAAAATCCTTTAATAAAATAGGCTAATTTATTATTAAAATAATAACGCTAAAATCTTCCTCATAACAATTTTTTTGAATCTTAATATAATCTAAATCTAATAATAAAACAAATAAAAAACCAAATAAGAAAAATAGTAATGTACCGTGTACACTATCCGGTATATGAAGTATCAATATAATCTAATTCCATGCTAAGATAATGAAAGCACACCTCCCAAAAACAAGACAAATCATATATAATCTAACTCCATAGTAAAATAATCAAAACACAGCTCCCCAAAACAAGCCAAATCATATCATTGTCTAACTGGATACTTCGATAATGAAAGAGAGAAAAGCTAAATCATATCACTCTCCACGATATTGATGTACACCATCTTCTATTTGAAAGTAGTGCATATACTATTGATACCTTCTGTTGGTAATGATTATCTAAGGGTTCAATTCAAGTTATTGATACCTTTTGGTTGGTAAGTGATTCCCTGATATTTTTGTTGCTAGTGATTAAGTGATTGTCCAATGGTTTAATGCAACGTATCATATAAACACTTTCATGGGAACTTTTGATAATAGAAAAGGGATATCATAATCTTAAAATGCAAAACTTCGGAATTTTGTAATATAATAGAAAGTATGCATGATCTCATACCACTTTACAAGAAACACAACTTTATGAATTATTAGAAAATGTGTTAAGTGTTGTGCATATGTAACTGTGTTGAGAAGTGTTTTTTATCTTACTCAATATGGTAGAGTATTATAATATATTAAAATAAATAAGATTAAATTTAAATAAAAATATTAAAGTAATGTTATATATATAAGCATTTTAATTTGCTTAAATAAAATAATAATAATTTTGGAAAAATAAAGTAATAATCAAATAAATGACAACATGGTATTAAGAACATTTGGTATTGGTATTTATGTGGAATAATAGTCTATTTTAAAGAAAGAAATTAAATCAACCTAAATCAATATTAACTGAGGATCAAACACTCAAAGAAATAATAATAATAATATAATTTTAATTTATCTTTTTGACTAGAGATTTCATTGTTATTGATAATGATAGCTAAATTTCAGGCAACTGGTCATGTCTTTTTGTGGAATATAGTCTATTTATAGAAAGAAATTAAATCAACGTAAATCAATTTTAGCTCAAGATCAAACACGCAAAGAAATAATAATAATATAATTTTAATTTATCTTTTTGACCAGAGATTTCACTATTAATGATAATGATAGCTAAAATTCATACAAGTGGTCCTGTCATTTTGTGCAGTTATTCTATTGCTGATCCCTGTCAAATTTTACAGAGATATATGTACTGTACTTTTCTGAATTTAAATCTGTAACATAATAATATAATTTTAATTTATCTTTTTGAGCAGAGATTTCACTATCAATGATAATGATAGCTAAAATTCAGACAAGTGGTCTTGTCATTTTGTGCAGCTATTCTATTGCTGATGACTGTCAAATTTTACAGAGATATATGTACTCTACTTTTCTGAATTTAAATCTGTAACTTGTACATATTCTATCTCCTAAAATTTGAATATGTAACGTTTTACCTAAAATCACATATTTTTAAAATTAAACCTATTCAATTAATCTAGTAATTCTGAATTTATTATTCCCATATAAAAAATAATACCAATATGATGTCTAACTTAACTATAACCTTAAAACTAAATGATAATAATAATAATAGTAACCACTCATCGATTAACCTATTCAATTAATCTAGTAATTCTGAATTTATTATTCCCAAATAAAAAATAATACCAATATGATGTCTAACTTAACTATAACCTTAAAACTAGATGATAATAATAATAATAATAACCACTCGAATTTCTACCTTCTCTACTACTCCCACCATGTGTTACGCTGCATATATATTGGTAAAAAGTTCTGCGAAAATGAATAAATTCGTATACAAGTTCATGATAATTGACCTGTTGGGAAGAAATTTTCAAAAAAAATATAGGAGCGCATTAAATATACTCCGGGTTAGGTGCGCACTAAAATTTAGATTGCAAAATATCAACGGTTAATCCATATTAAGAAATATTTCAAAATCCATAGAAATTTAAGTCTTATATAAATAATTACTGTAGGGTCAGATTCATTGTATAATTGAATACGGATTATCGTATTGAGAGTAGCTAATTGTATTATATCATCAATATTAAAAAAAAAACTAAGCTAAATATATTTTAGAATAAGTATTATATATGGTTTAATATTAAATCATTCGTAAATGACATGGAAGTAACCGGGGTTATTGTAATGAGAGTAGCTAAGTATTATATATGGTTTAATATTAAATCATTCGTAAATGACATGGAAGTAACCGGGGTTATTGTAATGAGAGTAGCTAATTGTATTATATAGTTAATATTAAAAAACAAATTAAGGTAAATATATCTCAGAAGAATAAATATTATATATGATTATAATATTAATTATTGGTAAATACCTGGAAAGCCCAATCATGTTAAAAAATGTGAAGTGATTTATAAATTTGAATTTAAAATAAATTTATATAATTTAATTTTGAAATATAGATTAACAAAATAAAACATAAATATTTTAGGTATTTAGAATATTAGGTTTAAAATGAATTTATTATTATTTTGTTTTTTAATTAATGATAATTTTTTGTTTGTTAGACTTTAAAAGAAAGTTTGAAAAGTTTGGTGAAAAGTTTTTCTAGAACATCATAGTTTTGATGACTTAAAATGTTAAGAAGGTAGTATTGTAACAAAATTTTTAAAATCAAAATTTAATATAAGTATGGGCAAGACATTTTAAGAGGAATTGTTTTTCTTCAACCCTCTTAATGTCATAAAGATGACAAATTCTTATGTCCTGAGATATTGCCTTTGTTTCACTATGGAGCTCATGATTATTAGTTTTTATGTTAGCATTATGGACCTCATGATAATTTGTTATTAGTTTCTTCTTTAAACCATTTAAAGTAAACAATTACATTTTGTAGATTATTGTTAATCACTTGTGTATGTCAAGCCATTTAAAGTAGAGAAATACATTTGGTAGATTATTGTTAATCACTTGTGTATACTATCTTAACTTCCTATTACCCATTAATTCCTTATGGCACCACAACCTCTTCCTAAATTTATATGTAATAATATTTTTAATCTTGATTTTTAATAGATTTAGCCAAAACTTGACATTGTTTATGCCAGTTTCATTTAAGCCACAAACAATTTTGACTAGATGTTGAGGCAATCTTAAGAAGCCTCTCATCTTCCATGTTTATCTTCTTCTTGCACATTACATGTCTAGTCATAGCCATATTCTCATTGGGGTAAAAACTTGCTTTTATGAGGAGGGTGGAAAATGATAAGGGTGTATTGCCTTTTATTTTAAGATTGTAAGTAATAATATGTTTAGGAATTTTCTTAATTTTTCTTCATGACTTATTAGAGAAACTATAAACACAAACACTTAAAATTTTTGCACACATAAAAAAATTCACAATTTTTTAGTATATCTTCAAACTCAAATACAATATATTTATATAGCTGTTGTGAGATTCAACTTATTCCAAACTTAGTTAGAGAGGTTGACAAAATATATCAACTATCTTTAACAAACACAAACTAAATTTACTAATGTAAATATTAACTCCAACACCCCCCACTCCCCCTCTTAATATTTACATCAAGGAGAACAACACTAAAATCAAACACACACTAAATGCATGTTCATTAGAAAATAGTTCGTGAATTAGGTTGAGCTCCATCAAGTTGTCGATGTAGTTTCTGAGTTGAATTCCCAAATTCCACTCTTAAACTCCATATCTCGGATATTTTGAAGTTGAACTCCTAAACTAACTCAATAACCATTCATACTAAACTTTTACATGATACTTTACTCCATTAGATTGATATGATATTTATGACCTTTGTAAGAAAACAAAAAAAAACTATAAACATGACCAAGCGCAGCATTCTTGTGACACAAAGTTAACAAAAAAAACAAGATTTTAAGTCATGTCACTTTGTTGAAAGGTCATAGATCCATGTTTTATTTTACAAACCAAATAAAGAAAAAAATGGAAAATGAACTTAACAAAGAAGCCAACAAATCCCATGACAACAAAACCAATCACCATTCTTTTAAATCAAATTATCCACTACACCATTTGATCTTCTGATTAGACATACAAAATTGGTTGAGAAAATCTATAGGAACAACTAGCATGGGATGTATGGACTCAAATTAGAAGGATTGAGAGACAAAAATTTAATTTCACATCCCCATAGTAATGACTCTTCCAACTAATTGATGTTTTAATGATGCTTGAGATTGATATTGTTATTGCAAATTTTCCATTAAGACATCCTAGTGGTAGTGTATCTCCATTTTCTTTTTCAATGTTTAGAGTATGCCTTTAGTAATTTGTTCAAATCTTGTGATTTTTTGAACCCCTATCTAATATTTTAAGATCATAGCTCATTCTTCTACAATTTGACCATTTCTTCATGGATCTCTTTATGTAATACACATTTACAAATCTGTTGAAGCCCCGAAAATCGGGTCAACAACAAGGGGGATACCCACCCGGTCCGGACCTTGGTTTGTAGCTCCTTATCCGTTTGGTATAGCGGGTCCGACTAGGGATGACGGGACCAGTTTCCCAACCTTGGCTGTGTGTGTGTGTGTGTGAGCAGAGTTTGGACTATGCTGATCTAAGAGGAATTTAAAGCTAATCGAATTCAGACTCTTTAAATTAACTCTATGCTATTGTAATCTAATGAGAAACAATATATGTAATCTACACTAACCTGGGGTATATATCTCCTATTATGCGATCTAAAAAGATTTCGAACAATAACTGGTAATAAAGATCATTCAACCATCATAAGAATAGAAATCATTGAAGATAAATTATTTTGCATAAGAATTTAAACAAAACAGGTGTGAACAGCCTATCACATAATAAGTTATTCATATGTTAGATACAAACAATATGACTCCACCGTACAAAAGTGCCAAATGATAACCCATACATTCATATAATGACATATAAGCAACTGAAACTATAAATCACTTAAAGAACATAAGCAGAAATAGTCAAGAGATAAAAGTACCATTTATGACTAGTTCCACTCATAAGCTTCAAGCAACAATGATTTATCTCTCTTGTTCTAAATCTAAGAGTACAGAAAGTGCAACATCAGTAGCAGATATCAGATGCAAACATTAATAAACCTTGATCCATCCATTCATCAAAACCACCTCTGAGGGCGCAAAAGTGCATGTTCTGAGGACGAGTTTTTGACAAATCTCCGGACCCTTCTCTAAATTCTTGAGAAGGGTTTAAATACTGCTAACTAATTAACTTGATTACATAAATTTAGGATCCGGTTTTCAAATGACCGTCCCTCTGATAAAGCAAATTATTTCTAAAATTAAATCTGACTCTGAACTATTTTTGTATTTGCTCCTTAGTGCTGTAAGCATGCAGCATTTGTCTGAGAAGAGTCGGATGGTGGCCTTTCCCTTTCGTGTGTGCTATGAAAATAGAAGTAACAAGGGCTGGCACCACTTTTTGGTAAACTATCAGATATTTTAGAGAATCTCCCGCTGACTGAGTGTATACTTGGTAATAACCCAAATTTCCTTCGAACTGGTTCTGCTTTTGCTATTTCAGTTTCTGTCTTCGCGAACGATTTGATGAGTCAGAAGACTTTACTTTCCGAACAATTCTCTAGACTGAAAACTGCCTCCATTCTTCGTGGTGGGCTTTTCTGGTGTGTAAGTATCAGGTCTTCCAATAATCATGCTGCTTTTGTGCGCCTTTGATTCTGAGCTTCAGATGACCTATCGGTCATTAGCATCCGTTGAGTGATACTCTGGAATCTGTGGTCCTATCGTATGTGGCACCCGCTTCTGAAGAGGTCTCTTCTGTGTTCTCCGAGCATTGGCGCTTTCTCCTTTTCCTTAGATGTTTCCTGCAAAATTGCTCCATGTTATCTCCTGTTTTATAGTTTGCGTAAAGGAAAAGAGTAAAATAAATATTGATATGAAAGCTTCAGATCTTGCGTGTGTATAATCATGACATTCAAAGTGAACTTACTCTTCGAAAAACGAAAAGCAGCCATTCGTATAATCATTAATTTCCTTTTTACAGGCGCGCGCTTAATTCTGATTAATGGACAGCTTTCCTTGAATACTGTGCTGAGAAAATTTCACGCTCATCGTAGATCGCAGATCACAGATTTGTGTTATTATTGTGGTATCGCAATATCGGATCATTGCAGATCACAGATTGCAGATTATGGATCACAGATCACAAATCGTAGATCGCAGATATTAGTCATTGTGTTCTGTTCTACGCGATTGCTACAATATGTGACGTCGCACATCGTCTGTCGGGGATTTCTTAAGCTTTTCATTTAAGAGCGCTTATGGTAAATGCGATGCGATGAATTTAGCATCGCTTCTTCGTGGTTTGTCATGCTCATAGAGGAAGTGTTTCATTGTCTTGCTGCGATAAAATTCTAAGGAAAAACAAAAATGTTCATGGGGATGTTTGTTTGAAATTTTTACTAAGGGTCCCCTATTTTCTTGGTGTTATTGCTAATACCAAACAAAAGAGGGGGGTTGTTGGTGACCACAACAATGGCGATTCACTGGGAAGAACTAGTTATCTCTGACTTTCTATTGAACTTCAACTTTCGAAACAGAAAAATTTTCATCATTCTAAACTTTGTTATGGACAGATAGAGTACATTTGTCTTATCCTATCAATGATACTTTATTTCGACCTTTCTCTATTCCAATCGTTCGCTTCCTGAGGTTTATCCCTTGTATTTACACCAGCCATTACTTGGTCCTTTTTAAAAGATAAAATGAGGTCATCTCTGTTATGCTGGTCCTTTAAAATATGCTCATTTACCGTAGGTAGAGCCTCTGCTGCCAGCAGGCGTCCATAGCCTCGACAGGGTTACCTGTTACCTAGCAATGATCCTTTATCCTGCTTAAGGCTATCTACAACTTTTCAGAGAAAAACCCATTTTGACACTTTTTCTTTTTTTTATTCTCTAAAGAACAATGTCTTGGTTTGGTGGCCAAATTATGACACAGTCATTCACTTGATTTATACTTTTGCTGAACAAGCTAGCTCGTGATGAGACCCCTTGTCTTTTGATTGCAACAATCTTAAGGCATTGCCCTGTTTTGGTGGACAGTAATGGCAAGGTCAGTGAGTTATAATATCGGTGATCATGATAAGCCGGCTCGTGATGAGACCTCTTATTCTTTGAGATATTTATTGCTTTCTCGGGTTACTTCTCTAAATGCTGCGAACTCCTTTAGCAGGGAGGAACTCATTGTTTTTCCTTAAGAAAGTTCTGGACGATAATAATAGAGTTTGGAAAATAGCAGTTTTACAGAGAATACTCATTTTATTATTGATACCTTTCATTGTGTGCTGATATAAAACAAGTTTTTTGCCAAAGGTTGCTTTCATAAAAATTTTGAAGTCAGAACTAGTATCATATCTAGGGTAAAGTTGGACTCTATCCGTCAATAATAAAGATCATATTTTCGAAAAAAAATTATTGTTTGTACAAGTGAAAAATCAAAATCTAATAGAGGATCTGGTGTCCATTTAACGTGAATTCCTGTAGTAATCATCTACAACTGGTTTTATTTTTAAGAAAGAAAAAAAACAAAAAGCTATCCTACAAAAATTTAGAAGAGCTATCTTCTATGGAAAGTATATTTTCAGGATTTGTCCATTAACAGGCAAAGAATCCTTTCTACCTGCTAAATCCTGCAACACAAACATTGACGGGCCTATGACTTCTACAATCTGAAAAGGACCAAGCCACATTTTCTGGAATTTTGTATGTTTGCCTTTCTCTTCATGAGCCTTATCCCATTTTAAAACTAGATCTCCCATCTGAAAGTTTTTTCTGGTCATTATGCTTGAGTCAAAAGAGGATTTTATTAGCGCTTGGTGATGAGCATGGGTTTTCTTAGCTTGCTCTTGTTGTTCTTCCAATTTAATTATTCCCATCTGTCTTAGTTGTAAGGAGGAAGTAGATACCTCATCGATCTACTGTACTAAAGACAAGGAGGGAATCATTAAATGAGCTGGAAGAACCACTTCCTTCCCATAAACTAAGTTAAAGGGAGAAGTGCTGATTGAAGCCTTCTTCGTTATTCTATCTGCCCATAAAGCATTTACTAAGGTTTTGCGCCAATTCTCTGGCTCTGGTCAACTGTCCTTTTAATAATCCTGATTAGGTTTTTATTTGTTGACTCAGCCAATATGTTTCCTTGCGGATAGTAGTTGGATGAATATTTTAGTCTAAACCCTCTTTTAAGTGCGAAATCAGTCATTGCATTTCCAGAAAAGTAATAAACATTATCAAAAATTAAAGCTGATGGCAATCCAAATCTAGTGATTATAAATTGATCAATGAATTCAATGATGTTTTCAGAATTAGTTGTCTTGAGAGGTACCGCTTCTACCCATTTAGTAAAATAATCAGTTGCCGTGAGGATATACCTATGCTGCTTAGAAGAGTGAGGAACGATCTCACCTATTATGTCTAAGCCCCATTGACTGAATGGTTGCTCAATGTTTACCGGCTGTAGTGGCATGGACAGTTTCCTTTGTCTTCCTGCAGTAGTTTGGTAGATTTGGCATTTCCTCACGTAACTGTGTGAGTCTTTGAACAGTGTGGGCCAATAATACCCCGCTCGTAAGATTTTGTGTGCGGTGGCATCTTCAGCATAGTGTCCGCCTGCAGGTCCATCATGGAGTTCCTGCAAAACCTTTTCGGCTTCAGTTTTCTCGAGACACCTAAGAGCACAGAATCATAATTTCTTTTAAACAGAACATCATTTATGAGATGATATTGTTTAGCCTTTAATCTCAGGGCTCTTTTCTTGGTGTGATCCAAGTGAGCTGGAGCATACCCGTTTTTGAGATAATAAATGGTGTCAGCGTATAAAGATTCTATATCATTTAGGCTTACCTCATACATTTGTACTTCCTCAGACGAGATTTCAGGAATATGCGATGCTCCAGCCAACATTTTGCAGAAGCCTTGGCCTCTCACAATGCTTGCTGGTTTGATTTCAAGGTCGTATTCTTGTAAAGCAGTAATCCAATTCACTCTTTTTTCACCCACATCTTTTTGTATTAAAAGATTACTTACCGCTGGAAACGGTACTATGACCTTGGTATGGTTTTTAAGTAAGAAAGGTCTGAAATACTTGATCGCTTTGAAAACGGCGTATGCCTGTTTCTCTACGTCTGAATAATTGAGTTCAGCCCCTTGTAAATTAGAGCTAAAAAATGCGATTGGAGCTTCCGCTTTCTCTTGATTCGCTTGAGTTAGGATCACGACATATGATTTCTCTGAGGCGTGTACAAGATAAAAGATTCTGAAAAATTCGGGGTTGCTAAAGACGGAGCATTAATGATAGCCTGTTTGATCAGATTGAATGCTTTATGCTCGTCTAGACCCCAATTGAAATTTGAATTCTTTTTGATCATGGTTTGTAAAGGAGAAACAATTCTTGAAAAATCTGGGACAAATCTTTTCACGAAATTGATTTGAACAAGAAAGGATTGCATGGCCTTTTTATTATGAGGCAGGGATATTTCGGAAATTTCTTTGATTCTATCAGGCTCAATGTGAATACAAGATTTTGATACTATGAATCCTAGAAGTTTCCCTTCACTTAATGCGAAAAAAAAATTCTTTGGGTTAAGTGAAATCCCATACCTTAAACATCGTTGAAAGATTTGTTTCAAGTCTCTGAGATGGTCGCCTCGCTTCTTAGAGTATACTGTTATATCATCCAAATAAATCACTACGGCTTTATTGACTAAACCTTTGAACGTGATGTCCATAGCTCTTTGAAACGTAGCGCCGGCATTGATTAAACCAAGCGACATCTTCCGATATGTGTATGTGCCCCATTTGGTTCGAAATGTGGTTTTTAACTGATCATCGGGATGTACCAGCACTTGGTTGTATCCTGAAAATCCATCCAAAAAAGACATTAGTTCTGAACCTACTACTGCCTGTAATATCTGCTCCATAGGAGGGAGGGGAAAATTATCTTTTAGACAGGCTTTGTTGAGATTCTGAAAATCGATGCGATTCTAATATTCCGCTTTCTTTCTAAGGGGTACCATTATTGGAGACCCACTTGGAATGTCTGACGGGGAAATTATTCTGGCCTTTACAACTTATTTAGCTCAGTCTCTATTTGGTTTCTGATTGGGGTGGATTTTTTGAGTTTCTGCTGGACAGTTTTTCATTGTCGATCAAGGGATAGTATGTTGGATAATGGAAGTGTCGTATGTCTTCAGCTCATCGTAATTCCAGGCGAAAACATTTTTGTATTGTCTCAAAAGACGAATATATGCTAGTTTTTCTTCAGGAGTTAGGCCGTGGCCTAGATTAATGTTTTGTGGTTTATCATTGGTTCCCAGGTTTACTGATTCATAGTTCAGAGTTGAACTGTAGATCTTAGAATTAGTAGACCTTTTAAACCGACTTTTTAGATCGTATAAGTCTTCTAACTTAACCACCGATTTAGGTATAGCATTATCAGTGCTAGTTTGTTGTATTTGTTGATCGTGGTGGTCCGAGTCAATTATTTGATTGGAGTAGGATCCTTCTGAGGTGAGGAAATTTACAATATCAGGATCGTCATTGAATACTCTCCAGTTTGTAATGTTGTCAGGGATGAATGGTTTAAAGATTAATTCTATCGAGAATCTATCTGGACTAAAATCTTCGGAGGGAATGAGTTTAGAGGCTACGTTGGCTAAAAGGTCTGCGCTCGCATTTTGAATTCTCGGGATTGAGAAAATATTGAATGCTATGAAATGCTTAGTCAGATCCTGTACTAGAGATTGATAGTGTTTCAAATGACTTGATAGGCAATGTATGGTGTTACGTACCTGTTTGACCACAATCTTAGAGTCTCCATAGACTTGAAGGTACTTGACGTTCAACCCGATTGCTTTGTATAGGCCTTGCACCAAGGCCTCATATTCTGCTGTATTGTTCGTGCAATCAAATTCAAGTCTGCATGTAATCATTGTCTTGTTCCCTTCTGGACTAATCAGAACGCATCCTGCTCCTGCTCCTTCGCTAGATTTAGAGCCATCAAAATATAATTTCCAAAACAAAGATGTATTTACAGGTTCTTCTACAAAATTAACGCACTTTGAATTATTAGTTTGGGAAAAATTTTCTACTTGGGACACAACTGAATTTTCTAAGTAAGGTGATGTATGAGCATTGAAATTGCCGAGGAAAGAATCTGTTGAGTAATTGCCTATGATGCTACTGTTATATGCTATCGCTTCATTCTCTCCCTCCAATTCTGTTATTTCTGGTGTAATTCTCGTTCAACCTTTATTTGATTTGGTTTACCATTATATGGTAACCACATGTGAGACCAATCGGTTGAGAAGTATCCACGGAGTTTTTCAGACCAATCCTCGCTGAGAATTAGGTCGTAGACTTCAGGGATATCAGCTACTAGAATGTTGATAACCTGACATACCTTGGGGTTAGACAACAATCTTATGGTGACTTGATTAAGTTCACCAATCACTTCGACTTGAGACCGATCAAGCTGAACTATGCGCACTGCGGATTTTTGTGGTTGAACGTTTAACTTGGCACATATTGATCTGGGTAAAATATTT
>APFE030080413.1:16957-31495 GCA_000404065.3 Pinus taeda
CTTCCCATGTTGTGTGTAGCTACAGCTGTAGGCAAAGATGTAGTAGGTACGACGTGTAATTCTTTCATCATTATTTTCTGTTGATGTTTCAATTTGCTCAATTCATAAAGAGTGATATTAGCCCTAGTCTTTTTCATTTCATCGATAATATTGTAGTCCATTTCATCCGACACTATTAGTGTTCTTGATGGAGGTGTTTGATCTGGTTGGACTGGGCTAGATTGAGTCGCCTTAGTGGTCGTTTTCTTTGTTGCGACTTTTTCTTTTACTGTAGGGCTTGCGCCCTTTTGCTTAGGGGTAGTTTGGGGAGGATCAAGTTGGTTTTTGCTTCGTGTGCTAACCGGAAATGCTTCTTGATCTTCTTCTTGTGGGAGGATGAAATCCCACATTCCTTGTAGTTCCACAACTTCTTCATCATCGGTTTGTCCTTCAATGGTTCTCTCTTCTTCTTCCTCTTCTTCAGATTCAACATTTGAGATAGCGTTGGGTGGTTTCGTATCCATTGAAGGGCCTATTTTAAAAGTTCTGTAGGGATTTTTTGAAGAAGTTTATGCCACTTGTTTCTTTATGTCAATCATGTCATTGGACATGGTCTTTAATACTTTCTGCAACCCTTCCAAATCGAAAGGATCTTTTGTCTGTTTCTTCTTGGGGTCTTCCTTGAAGGTGATCTTTTTAGATTTGCGTTCTTCTACCGCAGATCTCTTCTCTAAAGCTATAACGCGTTTCTCTACTGCTATCGCCTCTGTCAGGTTTTCAACTAAAGTTGTTTTATTCGCCCTATCTATGAAGACTGCTAGATTTGATGGTAAGGCTGTGATATACCACTCACATCGTACTTTTTCGCTAGGTTGGGAAGTAGTGGGGATTTTGTTGAGGATCTTATTGAATCGTAAATTGAAATCTTTGATGGGTTCTTTAGTTTTGGCTTTAATATTGGATAGGTCACTGATTAACGTTGCCGTTGATCTATCATCACCAAATTTGGTGAGGAATTGATTTTGAAAGATGTCCCAACTCGTTATAGACTCGGAAGGTAATGAAAAGTACCATGACTCGGCTGTTCCTTGCATTATATAGGGAAAAAGCCGGACCACAGCATCTTCATTGGTAACTCCATTGAGATTGACAGAGAGCATGAAATTATTAATGTGCTCTTCAGCTAGCATGCCTGCTTCTGGGTTGAACTTGGGTAGCCATTTCTCAGGATGGGGCGGTATTTGGCTCAGGGGTGGAGGCATTAAAACCGCTCCAGGATTGTTCCATGGAGCTTGAGCCATCTTTAAGCTACTGGTAATTGCAAGTGTAGGATATGATCCTTGAGGATGTGAAGATGAAGATAATATGATCTTGGATGATTGGGGAAGAGGGGTTGTGGAAGGTGGATGAGTGATTTGGAATGGAGATGTGGGTGGTTGACTTCGCGGTGAGGGGATTGAGATGGATGATGTAGATGAAAGAGTTTCACTGTCAGAGTGCAGTGATGTTTTCCTTGCTCTTTTTCTGGTGGGAAGAGGGAGTTTAGTTGGCTGGATGCCAAATTTTCCGCTCTTTAACCTGGTCAGCGGATGAGCAGGATTGTATTGCAAAGTCACGCTGCTTTGAGATTTATCAGACCCTAGTGAAAAAATAGAAAATCCCTGGAGTTTATGAATAAGAGTTTGAACTTTAGGGGGTTCGATGATAGGTTGGTCTGAAATATTAGGGTATGTAGCAGCGGTTATTATTCGACTGACTTCTGATTCTGAATTTAAATTTTCTGAGAAAGTCGGGGGAGTTGATGAGGGTGATTTACTCTCAGAATGGTATTTAGATTTTGATTTAGGTGCCATTCATAGTTCATGCCCTCCTTTTAGCGCCAAATATGTTGAAGCCCCGAAAATCGGGTCGACAACAAGGGGGATACCCACCCGGTCCGGACCTTGGTTGGCAGCTCCTTATCCGTTTGGTATAGCGGGTCTGACTGGGGATGACGGGACCAGTTTCCTGACCTTGGGTGTGTGTGTGTGTGTGAGAAGAGTTTGGACTATGCTGATCTAAGAGGAATTTAAAGCTAATCTAATTCAGACTCTTTAAATTAACTCTATGCTATTGTAATCTAATGAGAAACAATATATCTAATCTACACTAACCCGGGGTATATATCTCCTATTATGCAATCTAAAAAGATTTTGAACAATAACTGGTAATAAAGATCATTCACCCATCATAAGAATAGAAATCATTGAAGATAAACTATTTTGCATAAGAAGTTAAACAAAACAGTTGTGAACAACCTATCGCATAATAAGTTATTCATATGTCAGATACAAACAATATGACTCCACCGTACAAAAGTGCCAAATGATAACCCATACATTCATATAATGACATATAAGCAACTGAAACTATAAATCACTTAAAGAACATAAGCAGAAATAGTCAAGAGATAAAAGTACCATTTATGACTAGTTCCACTCATAAGCTTCAAGCAACAATGATTTATCTCTCCTTGTTCTAACATCTACTAAGAGTACAGAAGTGCAACATCAGTAGCAGATATCAGATGCAAACATTAATAAACCTTGATCCATCCATTCATCAAAACCACCTCTGAGGGCGCAAAAGTGCATGTTCTGAGGACGAGTTTTTGACAAATCTCCGAACCCTTCCTAAATGCTTGAGAAGGGTTTAAATACTGCTAACTAATTAACTTGATTACATAAATTTAGGATCCAGTTTTCAAATGACCGCCCCTCTGATAAAGCAAATTATTTCTAAAATTAAATCTGACTCTGAACTATTTTTGTATTTGCTCCTTAGTGCTATAAGCATGCAGCATTCGTCTGAGAAGAGTCAGTTGCTGGCCTTTCCCTTTCGTGTGTGCTATGAAAATAGAAGTAACAAGGGTTGGCACCACTTTTTGGTAAACTATCAGATATTTTAGAGAATCTCCCGCTGACTGAGTGTATACTTGGTAATAACCCAAATTTCCTTCGAACTGGTTCTGCTTTTGCTATTTCAGTTTTTGTCTTCACGAACGATTTGATGAGTCAGAAGACTTTACTTTCCAAGCAATTCTCTGGACTGAAAATTTCCTTCGTTCTTCATGGTGGGCTTTTCTGGTGTGTAAGTTTCAGGTCTTCCAGTAATCATGTTGCTTTTGTGTGCCTTTGATTCTAATCTTAAGATGACCAATCGGTCATTAGCATCCGTTGAGTGATACTCTGGAATCTGTGGTCCTATCATATGTGGCACTCGCTTCTGAAGAGGTCTCTTCTGTGTTCTCCGAGCATTGGCGCTTTCTCCTTTTCCTTAGATGTTTCCTGCAAAATTGCTCCATGTTATCTCCTGTTTTATAGTTTGCATAAAGGAAAAGAGTAAAATGAAGATTGATATGAAAGCTTCAGATCTTGCGTGTGTATAATCATGACATTCAAAGTGAACTGACTCTTCGAAAAACGAAAAGCAGCCATTTGTACAATCATTAATTTCCTTTTTACAGGCGCGCGCTTAATTCTGATTAATGGACAGCTTTCCTTGAATACTGTGTTGAGAAAATTTCGCGCTCATCGCAGATCGCAGATTGCAGATTTGTGTTATTATTGTGGTATCGCAATATCAGATCATCGCAGATCGCAGATCGCGGATTGTGGATCACAGATCGCAAATCACAGATCACAGATATTAGTCATTGTGTTATGTTCTACGCGATTGCTGCGATATGTGATGTCGCACATCGGCCGTCGGGGATTTCTTAAGCTTTTCATTTAAGAGCGCTTATGGTAAATGTGAAGCGATGAATTTAGCATCGCTTCTTCGTGGTTTGTCATGCTCATAGAAGAAGTGTTTCACTGTCTTGCTACGATAAAATTCTAAGGAAAAACAAAAATGTTCATGGGGATGTTTGTTTGAAATTTTTACTAAGGGTCCCCTATTTGCTTGGTGTTATTGCTAATACCAAACAAAAGAGGGGGGTTGTTGGTGACCACAACAAAATCATAGGCCCAATTACATAGCACGACACAACAAATATACAAAACACTTGAACAACCTATTTATTCTTACATATTTCTCGGCCCTTTTGTGAGGGAGTTAAACCTACAACTATATCAATACTAATATCAACTTAGAACTTTCGCACAAACAATTCACGCTTTTTTATTATATCTTCAAACTCAAATACAATACATTTATATAGTTGTTGTGAGATTCAACTTATTCCAAACTTAGGGAGAGAGGTTTAGAGAATATCCCAACTATATTTAACAAACAAAAACCAAATATAATAATGTAAGTATTACCTGAAACACAAACCTCATATCCATATAAAATAAAAGGGTGATGAGATTCTCAAAAAGGGATTTCTTACCCACTTCTTATATTATTTGTTTACTTTTATATAATTTAATTTTAGTTTATTAGCTTTATATTTTTAGACATGTTATGCATATTGAATAGTAGAATGCATCCATATTATTTATTTCAAATATTTGAAATAGGAAAACTAAGAATTCCTCTGATTTATATATTAAACATCTCTAAATTTATATGAGTTTGAAACTAATCAATTATTTTTTATCTACCAACCAACATGATTAAGGTGAGGAGTTCATTTAATTTTTATATCCACATAATTTTAAGCCATTAGAAATTTTATTTTACCATTGTCAAAAATATGTTGTCATTGATGGAAAAGGATGGAAAATGATGCCAAAGGATGGAACATGTGATCAAGATTCAGGAACAAGAAAAAGAATCAAGATTAGCATGAATGGAGAAGATGTAGTGACTTTGAAGGAATTTCCAGTAAAGTAGATCACCTTAAGAGTAGTTGGGATGGGGTCCCCAGGGGAAGAATGGAATTAATTAGTCATTTTTTGTATACAATTTTGTAAAATATGTAAAGTCTCCACGATTTGTGGAAGCGGAGTGCGTATACAAGTAAGAGTCAAAGGGGCTTAGCCCCTTGTTTTAAGTTAAGTTTTGATTTGCTTTTGAGATTCACCCATGGTCCACAAACCATGGAATTGTATGGAAAAGTCTATAAATAGTTGAGTCTTAGTGAGAGGAAGAAGTAACTTAGATAGAGAATTGGGTTCATTGGATATTCTTGGGTAAGAGATAAGGTAGGAAGGCTCTACTTCCCTGCGCTTAGGTAGAGAAAGGAAGGCTCCATATCTAAGTGCATGGAGGCCTAGGTAGAGTCCATAGCTGAGTGCACGGAGGCCTAGGTAGAGTCCGCAGCTGAGTGTGCGGACCCCTGTAGTTGTGTGTGCATTGAAGTTTGAGTCTGTAATCAGTGAATTGAAGATCAATAAAGACAGTTTTCCAAAGAATTACTGTGTATTCCTATTTATATCTGTTAATTTTATATGTTGATGATGAATGTCATTTTTATGAAACATTGATTGAATGCTACACGATTATCTTGAATCTATCTTAATAATGCATGCAATGAATACTTAGGCACTTCTACAAAGATTCTAGTGATTTCTCTTATATTTTCTGATGAATTAAGAAGATCTTCACGAACTCCAATTTAGGATAGATTTCTAATGCACGTGAGTAAGTGAATCAACTATTAAAGGTCTACAAGGACTAATCTTGGGCCTTCGTGCAGGTCTAAAGGCCACTTTAACTGAGTTGCAGTAACGTGGCTTAGGTGTTATCGATCTATGTGATGACATATCCAAGGTGCTGAAAGACATAACACTAGTCTTTGGATGCAAAAACTTGGTTCTTTCATCCCCCCATACTGCTTCAGGTGAGACTTTAGCCTGCACTACCTAGGTTGTTGCCGAAAGGTCCAGTAGTGTAGGGCTTTGTTGGTTGGTGCAACTAACTCTGAACCTGGGTTAGGACCCCCTAAGCCAAAAAATGGTTCTGTTGCCAGGACCGATATCTGCTTGAAAGAGATGTGTGATGTCACATCATTAGATCCCAATCAAGAAAGAAATTGAAAAGTGGTTGGACCAGAAGATTCACGAGTTCGTGGCACAAGAAAACAGGAATTTTCACCTATCAAAGGAATATTGGTTGAATAGATATATGTATACAGAGATAAAAGAAATCTTCTTTTACACCTTCCCCATTGAATGATAAGAGTGGTTATCTAAGTTAACAAACAATCAAGGAAGGTGGAATTTTGATAGTCCTATAATGTATACTATAGAATTAATGGGATGACTAGAAGCTTCTGAAAATAACATTGCACGGGTTGTTGATCATTGGCTCGATCAAGTTCTAGGAGGATTTGTTACATAATTTGCAGTTGATAGCTCAGTCATCTATAACTAATATTCTTCAAAGGACTGTGAGGTAAGTATTTAAGATCATTGAATACTTGGATTAAAATGGTTTTATGTGAAAAACAGGTGATAACATTACCTTGATGTTCAGAGCTACGTGAAGTGAAAGATTCTTTAGAAATCGTGAAGGATCAAGACCAATGTATAGTCCATTGATTGGACCTCCTTCAAGTGACGACAAAGGGGTGGGGTAGGCTACGATGTGAACCATTGTTCAGTTAATCACTTAGGGGATTCTTAGAACAACTCATCCAACCACTCCACCTCCACTGCATAGACCATTGCCCACACCTCCACCTCCACCTCCACCGCATACACCTTTGCCCACACCTCCACCTCCATTGCCACATTTCACCATGGCGAACACAATGAAAATGTCGATCTTCAAGGGCCTAGGAAGTGAAGATCCAGAGCAGCTCTAGTTTGTTGTGAATGTTGTATGGACATCACCACAGATCATCGATGATAACATAAAGAAGGCACAGTTGGTTACCACTTTGCAGGATTTTGCACTAACCTGGTACATTAAGTATTTCACTGACAATCCTCTTGCAATGCCAACAGAGACTAAGACGACTTTGGACAAAGAGTTTAGTAAGCCTAAATCTAACTCACAGTCAGTGATTGAATTTAAAGAGATCATAATGAAGGTTGAGGAGATGCCTTAGGATTTTGATCAGAGGTTGAAGTGCCAAATCAGATAGGCTAACATGTAGATCACAGATCACTAGCATCGCGACTAGTTTATTGCGTCACTTATCCCCCATTTGAGGATTGCTCTATCACAATAGAAGATAGATACAGAGGAAGAAGCCTTGGAGATCACGATGAGGCTGCATGCATCACCTATTCATGTCACGAACCTAGGGGTACAATAGATCCACTCACAGTTAGCAAGCTTACACCTAGAATTATAGAGTTTGAAAAAAGACAAGGAGATTAAACCAGAAATGTGCGCAAAAGTCTGGTGCTTGAAGTGCAAGGGCCATGGGCATGATATAGATCATTGTCCCATGTATGCGAATTATATTACAAGAGGGGGGGCAATTCCCCTGAAACTAGAAGCCCCAATAGGGCCAAGCATTGGGGCTACACTATGGTGTGCCATTTTTCAGGTTACTGGGCAACATGCGATGAACAATTTCCATTTACTTAAGAAGTTCGTTCAGACACCCCATTAATTGTTCTATAATTTTTTCAAGTCTATGGGCCACGATGAGCACTCTATCGAAGTTATGAAATGATGATGGAAAGAAACCCTACTTACCACATGTAAGCAGAGACTTGACCTCCTCAGCAAGGTGCCAGAGAATGCGTGGAGGTTTTAAGGGCCGAGGATGGGGCCGAGGAGGAGGACCTGGTAGAGGCCACAGTCAGATTATTTGCTACAACTATGGATAGCCAGGGCACTATGCGCAAGAGTGGAAGAACCCTACACATCCGTCATGTCAATACTGCAGACAGTTCAACCATACTATAGAAGAATTCCCATTGTTAATAGCTAAGATACAAGAGAATAAAATGCAACCTATGTAGAATTTACAGATGATGAGGAATGAGCCTCGAGAAAAAGATCAAAGTATTAATATTATGCTTATAAGTGGAATAACAACTGGCACTGATAAAGGAAAACAACCTGAAGAAAAGGGATGGGTCTACAAAGCTCCACAGAAAGAAGTCAGCTTTGATCTAGATCACCCTAAGGAAGCTTTTATGGAAGTCAAGAATAGCTTCGCAGAGGCCTCCTCCTCACGAAGCTAGCACACGATGCAAGAACTCGACGCGCTTGCAGATTTTCATCCCTATGTTTTTGGAGACCTGCAAGAAACTACTGCACAATAGCAAGGCAATGGAAGGTCTGTAGGAATTAATAAATAAATGTCTCATTAAGGAAAAGGCCCCTGTTGAACACCACGTAGTCAGAAATATTGACAAGAATAAGGCATGAATAGAGTGAGAGATGAGGCTTACAACGCAGATAGGTGAATATGAGATGGACCACGTCATCTTAGATCTAGGGTCCGATGTGAATGTTCTGTCAAAACATACACAGGAAGGATGGGGAGACCTGCACTGCAGTGGTCTCTGATTCAGCTCAGGATGGAGAACTAGCAGATAATCATCCCATGGGATGATTATATGGAGTAACGGTGGATATTGAAGGTGCGGGCACAGTAGTAGACTTTGAAGTCATGAAAATTGTTGAGGACAATAATCCTTACCCCTCGATTATGAGAATTGACTGGGCTATTGACATGAATGGGGTCATTAATTTGAAGAAAAGGACAACGACATTTGAAAAAAATCGCTTCGAGTTATAGTGCCATTCGATCTTGTAGAAGGGGCACGGTATAATGAAGTTGCTCGTGATTATGAAGAAAGCGATGATGAACCAGAACAAATTTACAAGATAACAACGCGAGATCAGGCCTGGATCAATCCAACGACAGATGGGTAGATTTCATGGGACTAGGAGAGTTCCTGCACTTCTGAGTTCCTGTACATATGATTCAGATGAGGAGTTAGAGAATTGGCAGAATCACTTACATGAATTTTTTACATTGCGATGCAATATGATGATGAATTCGTTGCGCTACGTTTCGTCGGAGGTAAGAAAATTACCTTATTATGATGGTTTAACTGATGTAGATTTGGATGAATTTGAGCATGAAGTCCTTGAGGACCATCACTTCCAACCATTAGAGTTGGTGTTATGCTCTACACCTACATGACGGTGGGGTACGCATAAGGATAGTTTTGATGGATGGCGAGATTACAGAAGAATGATGAAGCTATGGTTTGGCTGTGCTAATAACAGAATGACTGAGAAGTATAATGAAAAGGATGATCCGCACGATCACCTAGCAAAATGGACTAAGGCTTGGGGGAACGAAACACAACCCAAAGGGGTGCACATATTTTGTCATACATGTTGGGCATGGAATCCCCCCAAGGCATGTTTTAGGGCTTAAGGCCCAAGTTTTGACCAAGTCCTTCGTCAAAGCTCCGCGAATTGAGGGCGTGAAGCGCGAAGTTATAATAGAGTCACAGGGTTTTCTGCCCTTTTTTTTTTAATGTAATGTCAGCATGATAGACCTACCCATGGTCTGCGGACCATGGAATTATATAAATAGAACGAGGCTCTAAGTGTAGAAAATAGTGTAGCAAGAAGAAGCATGATGAGTCTAAGAGATTGAGTCAAAGTGTAAAGTATGTCTTTGGGTCATAGAGTAGGAGAAGGCTATGCAGCTGAGTGCACAGGGCAGGTTGAGTCTGTAACCGTTGGAAGAATTACTAAAGAGAAGTTTACCATATTTATGTGTATCTTTTCCTAGTTTAATGTAGGATTGCGTATAAATTGCAAGTGTACTATTTATTTTCTACGCGAACTCATATGAATGTGTTGTATAAATAACTATAACATAAGACATCTGTTTACACAAGGATAATTTACTGGCATAGGAAGATAAATAGGATCTCAGGTGCGACTTAGGGGAATAGCACAAAGCACTGCTCGAGCAGCGCGGAAGCCCCTCAGCCCTTGGTTAGGGATGCACGAAGGGAAGTATAATAGGGCGCGAAGACCAGGGAAGTGCACGAACCAACCTGCATGAAGAGACTAACAGTTGGACTGGATCAAACCCTCAGACATCTCAAGGGTGCAGAAACCTGGTTCCAGCACCGCCCCATACTACTTCGGGTGAGACCTTAGTCCACGCCCTGCGGACTGTTGCCAAAGGGCTAGTAGTAAAGGGATTTGCTTGGCTAATTAACTCAAAACCTGGGTCAAGCACTAATAAGACAACAAATGGTTCCATTTCCAAGACCATGATCTGCATAGAGATGTTTGATGTCATATCACTAGAATCCAACAAAGAAAGGAATTTAAGATTGGTTGGACAGAAAGATTCACGAGTTCGCAGCGCAGGAAAAAAGGAATCCATGACTATCAAAGGAAGAGTGGTTAGGCTACTACTTATACAGATATCCATGAAATTTTCTTTGCGTATTTCCCCACCAAGCTATAGAGTGGATCGCGACACTAGCAGATAGCCAAGGAAGGTGTAAACTCGATAGACCTATTGTGTGGACTCTAGAATTGGTGTGCAGATTGGAAGCATCAAAGGATAAGATCGTGCGCACTATTGAACACTGGCTCGATCGAATTATAGGAGGATTCATCACCAAGTTCATGCTAGATACTTCAATCAGCTATAGCGAGGCAGAACGATGCTTCCTTAAAGGACCGCGAGGTAAGTATGTTAATTCTTTCAACACTTGGATTAAAATGCTACTGTGTGAAAAATAGGTTATGCGAATAAATTGATGTTTGGGGCCACATGAAGTGGGAGAATCTATAGAAATGAAGGTAGTACAGAATTAGAAACTAGCCCCTTGATTTCACCACCACGAGGGGACGAGGAAGAGCTCATGTAGGTCTCACTAAGAAGTGCGATCAATTTGATAAAGCAGAGGATTCTGCGCATACCACCCCCACCCACACTGCCACCAATTTCATCGTCTTCACCCCGATCTTCACCCATACCACCTCCACCACGATCGCGAAGCAATATGGCGAGCGTGATAAATTTTCCAGTGTTCAAGGGAGCAGGGAATGAGGGTCCGGACCAGTTTTGGTTCATGATAAAAGCTGTATGGGAAGCACAGGGAATCATGGAAAACAATATAAAGAAGGAAACATTGGTCAGCACTCTGCAGGATCGTGCATTAACCTGGTACATTAAGCATTCCAATGAAAATCTGAATGCGGGGATTGCAGATATCCAAGCTGCACTAAACAAAGAATTTAGTAGGCCAAAATCAAAGGCGCAGTCGATCATTGGGTTTGAGGAAATCACAATGCTACCAAGCAAGACCCCTTGGGAGATAGATTAGAGGCTAAAGTGCACAATTCACAAAGCTAACATGACGTTGACAGATGGACAACACCATGAATGGTTTGTAGAATTGTTAACGCCGCATCTAAGGAATGCTCTACAACAGAGGCTAACAACTCAGGCCGAGGCCTTGCAGGTCGCAATGAGATTGTACGAGACCTCGATATAGGATCCCAACCTGGGAGTTTAGCAGATTCATGCGCAGTTGAAAAACTTGTGCCTTGAGATGCAGAGTTTGAAACAAGACAGGATAGCCTGCCCATAAGTGCACGATGAGGTAGGTGCATAAAGTGCAAGGGTCAGGGACATGACAAGGACCACTGCACGGTGTTCGCGAATTACCTCGTGGGAGGAGGGCCAATGCCATTGAGACCAGAGGCATAAGTAGGACTGAGTGTGGCACCTGCACTATGGTGTACGATTTGTCAGATAGGAGGAAAGCATGCTATAGATAACTGCCATTTATTGCAGAAGTACATGTAGAATTCACAACAATTGTTCTGTAATTTTAGTAGATCAATGGGACATGATGAGCACACATGTATGAGTTATGAGCTAATGATGGACCAGACTCCTACCTACAGAGTTTAGGCCAAAACATGGCCCCTTGACCAGAATGCAGGGATGGCGCGAACCAAATTTCAAGGGTGTGGACGAGGCTGAGGTGGAGGAGGACTAGGAAGAGGTCACAAACAACTGATATGTTACAATTGCGTAGGGCCAGGACATTATGCGTGCGATTGTACAAATCCAACGCGGCCATCATGTTTGTATTGTACTATTGTGTGTGGAGCATGATTGTTTAGAGGTCTTTGTTTTAGCCGGATGTATACCCCAGGAAGTTTGTACACCCCTCCACATGGTGGGGGTGCAAGGGGGACTTGTACCCCCTGTGGGGGTTCAGGGGCAGCACCCCTAAAGCTAAAAATAGATGTAAAATTGCCTTTTAAAAGTATATTAATTTCTAGTCAATATGGGCTATTCATTAGGCGGATGATCTAACGGTAGAACTTATGTTTAGTTTAGGGATTTTTTCCCTAGAAGGCAACCCCTCTCTTTGTATGAGGGCATTGTATTGAGTCTGTGTAATATATGTGTATTCCCTAAGCGAGAAGGAGAGAGGTGAGACTGTGAGAGAAAACAGAGAATATTACAGCGGATCTGTTGTAGGTTATGTCTCTTCATTTTGCTGGATAATAGAAAGGAAGGACTGCCTGTTTTGGGTAGACGTAGCCCAAACTAGGTGAACCACGTATATCTGTGTCTCCCTTGTTTTATGCGTTTTTTGTGTTTATATTTCTGCAATATTTTATGTGTTCCATTGCTCCATAATATATAATTTTCTAACAACTGGTATCAGAGTCGAAGGTTTATTTGGCTCATAAACTCACAGGAAGGAAGGGTTCCTCATTCGAGTGGGAGAAATGGCGAAAGATGGTAAGTTTAGGGTCGAGAAATTTAACAGCCAAAACTTCTCGCTGTGGAAGATGCAGATGGAAAATTATCTGTATCAGAAAGATCTGTACCTACCATTGGGCAGAAAAACAAAGATGTCGATGGGTATGACAGATGAAGAATGGAACCTTGTCGATAGAAAGGCACTCGGAACAGTATGGTTGTGCCTCGCAGCATCGGTCACCTTCAACATTTCGAAGGAAACAATGACAGAGGGTTTGATTAAGGCGTTGGAGAAACTATACAAAAAACCCTCGGCCTCAAACAAGGTATTTCTTATGAAACGGTTATTTAATATGAAGATGTCGGAAGGTGGATCTATTGCAGACCATTTAAATGATTTTAATATTGTTACAAGTCAGTTATGTTCTGTAGGGGTAAACTTTGATGATGAAGTTAAAGCTATGTTATTCTTGTGCTCATTACCAGAAAGTTGGAATGGTTTAGTAATGGCCATTACTAACTCTGTTTCTCGATCTAGTACTTTAAAGTTTGATGATGTTGTCGGTGGTATCCTTAGCAAGGAAATGCAATGGAAAAGCTCAGGTGAGACATCGGGTAATTCTTCGAGTGCAGGGTCTAGGGGAAGAAAAATGGAAAGAGGAAAGAGCTCAAGATATTGCAGTAAATCAAGGAAAGGCAAATCCAAGTCTAGATCGGGGATAGTGTGTTGGAAATGCGGAAAGAAAGGACACCTAAAGAAAGACTATAGATCTCGGAAGGGAAAAGAAGGAGATGCACAACAAGAAAGCAATCATGAAGCAAATGTGACAGGTGAGGTGTTACAAGATTCTTTGATTCTTTCTTTCGAAAATATTATTGATCCTTAGGTGGTAGATTCAGGGGCCTCATTTCATACCACACCTGATAAGAAATACTTTCATGACTATGTTCAAGGAGATTTTGGACAAGTTCGTTTGGGTGATGATAAACCCTGTAAAATTGTTGGAATGGGTAAGGTTCTTGTAAAACAGCAGTATGGAAACCAATGGCTACTAAAGGAGGTAAGGCATGTTCCAGATCTAAAGAAAAATATGATTTCAACAGGGTAGTTAGGTGATGAAGGTTGTGTGACAACTTTCATAGATAAAGCTTGGAAGGTCACCAAAGGAGCCCTAGTAATATAAAAAGGTGAGAAGGTTGGTACATTGTATTTATGCAATGGTATTTCTAACTCTGTTAATGATTTAACTTCCAAAGGAGCAGATGCAGCATTATGGCATCATAGTCTCAGACACATGAGTGAAAAGGGGATGAAGATTCTTCACTCAAGGAATTTGTTGCTGGGTTTGAAGAATGTTGATTTGGACTTGTATGAGAATTGCATTTATGGAAAAGAGAAGAGAGTCAGATTTCTCAGAGTTGGGAAAGAAAAAATAGAGTGAAAAATTAGAGCTTGTGCATATAGATGTATGGGGACCTGCTCAGGTATCATCTCTCAGTGGTTCTCATTATTATGTTACTTTTATTGATGATGCAACTAGAAAAACTTGGATTTATTGTATTAAAAATAAATCTAATCTATTAGATACTTTCAACAAATGGAAAGCTTTGGTTGAGATTGAGACAGGAAAGAAATTGAAGTGTCTTAGATTAGACAATGGAGGTGAATATTGTAGCAAAGAGTTTGATAGGTATTGTTCAGAGCATGGAATTTGCAGAGAGAAGATAGTTCCAAGAACACCACAAGAAAATGGTGTGTTAGAAAGGATGAACAGAACAATCATGGAGCGTGCAAGGTGCATGAGATTGCATGCTGGATTGCCTTTATAGTTTTGGGAAGATGTTGTAGATATTGTTGTTTATCTAATAAACAAAGGGCCTTCAAGTTCCTTGGATGGTGGTGTTCCAGAGGAAGCATGGACAAGTAAAAAGGTAAACTACTCTTTTTTAAA
>APFE030080413.1:31515-81063 GCA_000404065.3 Pinus taeda
GGTGCTTGAAAATAATAATAATCAACAACCACAATAGCAGCAACCACCACAACAGCAACAGGCACCCCAAACACCTGAAAACGGTGTTAGAAGATCTACCAGGATAAGTAGACCCCCTGAACGATACTCTCCTTCATTATATTATTTATTGTTGACTGATTCTGGTGAACCCGAATGTTATGAAGAAGCAATGCAGGTTGAAAGCAGGAAGAAGTGGGAGTAGCCATGGAAGAAGAGATGGACTCCTTAGTGCATAACCAGACTTGGGACTTAGTCAGGTTTCCTGCAGGAAAAACTACATTGAAGAATAAATGAGTTTAGAGGCTGAAGGAAGAAGATGGAGGAAAATAGAGGTACAAAGCTAGACTTGTGGTGAAGGGGTTTGCACAGAAGAAAGGTATTGATTTTGATGAAATATTTTCTCCTGTTGTTAAAATGACTTCAATCAGAACTATTTTGAGTCTTGTAGCAGGTGAAGATTTGCATCTTGAGCAGTTAGATGTAAAGACAACCTTTCTCCATGGGGATTTGGAGGAAGAGATATATATGCAGTAGCCACAAGGATATGAAGTGAAAGGGAAGGAGAAACTTGTGTGCAGGGTGAAGAAGAGCTTGTATGGCTTAAAACAGGCTCCAAGGCAGTGGTATCTAAAATTTGACAAGTTTATGTCTGAACAAGGTTATACTAGATGTCACTCTGATCATTGTGTTTATCTGAAAAGCAAAATTATGGCAGCTATATTATATTGTTATTGTATGTAGATGACATGCTTGTTGCAAGATCTAACATGCAGGAAATAAATGTGCTCAAAAAATTGGCAAATTCATTTGCAATGAGGGATTTGGGAGCTGCAAAACAAATCCTTGGTATGAGAATAACTAGAGACAGGAAAAATCGTAAATTAACATTGTCTCAGAATGAGTACATACAAAAGGTGTTGAAAAGGTTTAACATGCACAATGCAAAACCAGTTAGTACTCCTTTTGCTAGCCATTTCAAACTTAGCAAGAAAATGTGCCCAAAGACCCAAGAAGACATGGATTATATGTCTAAAGTTCCATATGCATCAGCAGTTGGAAGCTTAATGTATGCAATGGTTTGCACAAGGCCTGATATTGCACATGCAGTGGGAGTTGTAAGCAGGTACATGAACAATCCAGGGAAGGAACATTGGATGGCAGTGAAATGGATTCTCAGATATTTGAAAGGTACCACAGATCAAGCATTATGCTTTGGTGGTTCAAACATTTCCCTACAGGGATATGTTGATGTAGATATGGCAGGTGACAGAGATAACAGGAGGAGCACTACAAGATATGTATTCACTGTTGGTGGAACATCTATCAGTTGGGTTTCAAAAATCCAAAGTGTTGTTGCACTTTCAACAACAGAAGCAGAGTATGTTGCTGTTACAGAGGCTAGTAAAGAAATGATTTGGTTACAAAGGTTTGTGGGTGAATTGAGTAAGGAGCATGATATGGGAACATTATACAGTGATAGCCAAAGTGCCATTCATCTTGCAAAGAACTCAACATTTCATTCTAGGACTAAAAAAATATAGCTCAAGTACCATTTCATACTATCAATCTTGGAATATGGAGAGTTGAAGCTAGAAAAGATACATACTAGCTAGAATCCTGCAGATATGCTAAAAAAAGTTGTAACCAAGGAGAAACTGAGAATATGCTCAGTTTCAATTTGTCTTCAAGGATGATGATGAGGATGAGAAACAACCAGGTCCAAAGAGGAGTCATTGTCCAACAAATGAAGCAGTGGTGGAGTTGCTACAGTCATTCTCCAAGTGGGAGATTGTTGTGTGTTGAGCATGATTGTTCAGAGGTATTTGCTTCAGCCAGATGTATACCCCAGGAAGTTTGTACACCCCTCCACATGGGGGGGACTTGTCTTCCTCGTGGGGGTCTGGGGACCAGCGGTCCCCTGGCGGGGGTTTGCGGACAGCGCCCCCGAAGCTAAAAACAGATGTAAAATTGCCTTGTAAAAGTATAGTAATTTCTAGCCAATATGGGCCGTTCATTAGGTGGATGTTCTGATGGTATAACTTATGTTTAGTTTAGGGTTTTTTGCCCTAGAAGGCAACCCCTCTCTTTGTATGAGGGCATTGTATTGAGGCTGTGTAATATATGTGTATTCCCTGAGTGAGAAGCAGAGAGGTGAGACTGTGAGAGAAAACAGAGGATATTACAACAGATCTACTATAGGTTGTGTCTCTTCATTTTGCTAGATAATAGAAAGGAAGGAGTGGTTGTTCAGGGTGGACGTAGCCCAAACTAGGTGAACCACATATATCTATGTCTCCCTTATTTTATGTTTTTTTTGTGTTTATATTTCTGCAATATTTTATGTGTTCCATTGCTCTGTAATATATAATTTTCTAACATGTACATTGTTTGATCATGAGACAGAAGATTGTCCCACGCTGATAGTAAGGTTGCGCGATAAGGGAGCACTCCAACCTCCCCCGACTTAGAACCTGCAAATGATGAGGTCTGAGCCGCGCGAGGAAGACCCTAATGTGAATATTATGCTCCGAAGTGGAATTACGACAAGGGATAACAAAGGAAAGCAACTTGAAGAAAGTACTTGGGTTCATAAGGCTCCAACGAAGGAACCAGAGTTTTATTTGGAGCACGCTAAGGAAGCCTTCGTGGAAGCCAAGAGGAGCTTTGTTGATGCCTCCACTTCAAGAAGAAAAGACAGACTGGAGCCAGAAATGGACCCATCAATGCTCACAACGTTCCTAGAAACATGCTTGAAGCTGCTACGCAACAGCAAGGCTGCAAAGGGGCTACAAGAACTCATAAATAGATGTGTTAGGACCGTGCAAGGAGAACCGCATGTAGTCTGGAAGCTCGGAAAGTACACAACACGAACGGGAAGGGAAATGATATTGACTGTGCAAATTGGAGAATATGAGATTGACCAAGTGATTCTGGATCTAGGATCGGATGTGAATGTCTTGCCGAAGCAGACATGGGAGTGCATGGGAAGGCCTACACTGCAATGGTCTCCTATCCAACAGTGAATGGCGAGCCAGCAAAAGATCCTACCTATGGGGAGATTGTAGGGAATCACAGTAGATATCAAAGGAGAAAGCGCGCTAGCAGATTTCGAAGTGATAGAGATTGTTGATGACATCAATCCCTACCCCGCACTAGTAGGAATAGATTAGGTCACTGATATGAATGGAGTGATAAATATGAAGAAGCGCAAGATGATTTTTGAGAAAAATTCTATGTGTGTGGTTGTACCTTTGGACCCTACAGAAGGATCGCGCTACACGAAGCTGGTGTGCAACTACGACAACAACGATGACTTAGACTACATATGCAAGGTAAACGCATGAGAGAAAGACTGGGTGAATCCAACCGTGGGCGGATGAATCTCATGGGAACGCGAAAGCTCCTGCACATCAGATTCGGATGAGGAAATAGAATGATGGTAGAACTGGTTACATGAGGTAACCACATTGAAATGTAACATGATGAAGAGATCGCTACATTGTGTATCATTGGAGGTAAGGAAGCTGGCTATGTATGATGCGTTAAGTGAGGTGGATGACTTCTTGAGCAGATTTGAAAGAGAATTGTCGAAACAACAATGTTTCGAAGCTTTGAAATGGGTACTGTGCTCTATGCCTGCGAGGTGGTGGGGTATGCACCAAAGAAGTTTTGAGGATTGGTGCGAATGTAGAAGGATGATGCACATGCGGTTTGGGAAGCCTCAGATGCGATTAACAGACAAGTATAACGGATTGGATGATCCATGTGCGCACCTCACAAAATGGACAAAGGTCTATGGGGAAGAGCCACAACCTAAGTGGGTGCACCTGTTCTATCACACCATTGATATTATACCCATAAACTGGTATATAGAGATGAGGCTCCACCATGGAATAGATGAATGGGATCTCTTGCGCAAAGGATTCCTATTAACCTTCACATTTGAGGATCGTTGGTGGGATACTGTTGATGATGCGGTACAAGCAGTAAAAGAATCTATCTTTAAAATACCCTAGGAGCCAATGGAAGTGCTTCAGCCTGAACGGGCGACCCAGCTAAGCTACGTGATGGAGTGTTACAATGTGAATATTGAAGAAGACGACGAAGATCCGTGGAAAGTTAACATTCCAAAAACTTAAGGCTATCATGAGATTCAAGTGCCATTGATTGAAGACCCTGACATAACCACGCCGGTAAAGATGAAGTAGGTAAACATTGGTATAGAGGCCGAACCGAATATGCAACGCTCAACGACTACTAGGATGATGTGATGGTGGACAAGGCCGCTGAGTTACTTCATGAGTACCAAGACTTATTCCCGACCAAGATCACAGACTTAAAGGGGATCGTTAGTGATTTAGGGATGATGAAGATCACCTTAAAACCTTATGTGAAGCTGGTTAAGCAGAGGCCTTACCCCTTGAATCCGAAGTACAAGGAAAAGTTCCACGCAAAATTAGACAAACTTCACGCAACTCGAATAATTGAGCCAGTGGAAGAATCTGACTGGGTAAGCCCTATGGTAGTGTAGGAAAAGAAGCAGAAGCATGAGATAAGAGTATGCATGGACCTTAGGAAGTTGAATGACACATGTGTGCACGACGCATTCCCAACTTCGTTCATAGATGAAGTATTGGAAAATGTCGGCGGGCAAGAACGATATTCTTTTACTGATGGGTTCTTAGGGTACCACTAGATCAAAATCACGCCGAAAGACAAGAGCAAGACCACCTTCATGACTGAGTGGGGTTGCTTTCAATACACCGTTATGCCATTTGGGTTGAAGAATGCACCGGCAATCTTTTCGCGCATGGTCATTGCAGCATGCAAAGAATATATCCACAAATTCCTGGAGGTCTATCTAGATGACTGGACTGTATTTGGATTGGTTAAGCACCATGTAGTGAGCCTATGCTTGATGCTGGATACTTGTCGATGACAACAAAACACGCTGAACCTCAAGAAGTGTACGTTCCCCATTCCCTTTGGGAACCTGTTGGGACACGTGGTCTGCAAATAGGGACTGATGGTAGACCCCACGAAGATTGCAGTAATTCTTAATTTGGAAGCACAATGAAGTGTTAAACAGTTACGTGCTACCCTGGGACATATGGTGTACTACAGGAAGTTCATCAAAAGATATGCCCATATTACCGTGCTAATGGAGAAATTATTGAGAAAGTATGTCACGTTCTGCTGGAATGATGATTGCTTGAAGAGCCTGGATGTACTAAAAGAGAAATTGGCCTCTGCCTGAATCTTGGCCTTCCCAAAATGGGATGTGGAGTTTTATGTCCATGTTGACCCGTCATGTATAGCACTAGGAGCGGTGCTAACACAGGAGGGTGGAGAGGGCTTGGATCACCCTATCGCATTTGCATGTTGTAGGTTGTCTAAAGTAGAAAAGTATTATTCCAAAACCGAACGTGAAGGGTTGGCTATGGTGTACGTGCTCCAAAAATACCAGCGCTATTCGCTAAGGGGACATTTCAAGATGTATACAGACCATTCCATGCTAAAATACTTGGTCAATAAGCCTTTTTTGGGGGGGTGCATATGCAAGTGGCTCTTATTGTTCCAAGAATATGACTTTGAGGTCGTGGTGAAGCCTAGATGCCTGAACGCAGGACCAGATCACTTGTCGCGCATTGAGATGGGAGAGGAACCTACTAGTTTGGAGGAAGGATTACGTGATGCACAACTCTTTGTTGTGTGTGTAGCGGATGGACACTTCGAAGATATAATCCACTTTCTGACAACGGGGACTCCACCGAAGGGATACTCCGTCCAACAAAAGAAAGAAAAAATGGTGCACATGAATGATTTTTTTGTTATCGCGGGGCACCTATACAAAAATGGGTAATGATGAAATACTGCAAAGGTACGTACCTAAATTTGAACGAAGTTAGATCCTCATAGAAGTGCATGGGGGAATTTTAGGAGGACATTATGTAGGGCTAGCAACCGCGCAAAAGATTCTTCGCATAGGATTGTGGTGGTCAACCCTTCATCAGGATTCAAAAGCACACTGTAAGGCTTGTGATATATGTCAAAGGATAGGTAAAACATCACGGAGGGACGAGATGCCTTTGAATCCACAGATGACATTGCAGCCCTTCGAAAAGTGGGCAATCAACTTTGTAGGACCTGTCAAACCTCAGGGAAAAATGAGCGCAAGATACATTATCACTGCGACAGGGTACTTGACTCGTTGGGAAGAAGTGCAGCTAGTCAAAGACTGCATGGCTGCCATGACTGCGAAGTTTTTTTTTGAACATGTGTTGACTCGATTTGGATGTCCGAAAATCTTGATAAGTGATCGTGGTACACATTTCCTAAATGAAACCATCAGTGCGCTAACATAAGAGTTTCAGGTGTATCTTCAGAAAAGCACACCATATCACCCACAAGCCAATGGGACAGTAAAATCATTCAACAAAATACTGGAGACTGTGCTAACTAAAGTATGCAACACACAATGGAGTGATTGGGACTTGCACGTACCTGCAGTACTATGTGCTTATAGGACAACGTGCAAGAAACTAACAGGACAAACACCTTTCCGATTGGTTTATGGCATGGAATTTGTCATTCCAATGGAGTATATTGTACCTAGTCTGCGCATAGCAGCGCTCACAGGTATGACGAACCACGAAGCCCTAGAAGAGAGGATCACGCAGTTGGAAGAACTTGAGGAGGAATGGTTTCTGGCTGGCTTCCATCAGTAGGTGCAAAAGCAGCGCGAGAAGGCCTGACACGATTGCCATATTAAGTTGCACACCTTCAAAGTAAATGATTTAGTGTTGATGTATGATGGTAAGTTTGATAAATTCCCGGGAAAGTTTAGAATGCATTGGCTGGGCCCATACGTTTTTAAGAAGGTCACAGATGGAGGCACGGTATAGCTAGTCAAACTAAATGGAGAGCCTTTCCGAGGCAAAGTGAATGACAACCGATTGAAGCCCTACACAGGTGGCCCAACTATCTGACTAGCCAGCAGAAGCACAGTGTTCGCACTCCAATGATTTGGACGAAGGTAGGGGACTATAAACAAATGTAGGGAACACAGGCACATATGCAAGGAAGTAGTTTTGATATCACAGTCTCGGAACAATGCGTACAAGAGATCTAGCAGGCAACCTCTCAGTGCGCTTTTGACCTTGTACAGTTCAAATAGAGTTGGAGGGACTCCACGCAAATATCTCTACGCTGACAGAGTGAATCAAGGGTGAGTCACGATGTTTGTGTTGGGGGCTTGTTGGGCATGGAATCCCCCCAAGGCATGTTTTGGGGCTTAAAGCCCAAGTTTTGATGAAGTCCTTTGTAAACGCTCCATGAATTGAGGGCATGGAGCACGAAGTTATAATAGAGTCACAGGGTTTCCTGTCCTTGTTTTTGTAATGTAATGTCGGCTTGATAGACCTACCCATGGTTCATGGACCATGGGATTGTATAAATAGAACAAGGCTCTAAGTGTAGAACATAGCACAGCTAGAAGAGGCATGATGAGTCTAAGAGATTGAGTTAAAGTGTAAAGTGTGTCTTTGGGTTGTAGAGTAGGAGAAGACTCTGCAACTGAGTGCACGAACCCCTACAACTGAGTGTGTAGGGCAGGTTGAGTCTGTAAACATTGGAAGAATTAATAGAGAGAAGTTTACCATATTTATGTATATATTTTCCTGGTTTAAAATATGATTGGGTATAAATTTCAAATGTACTATTTATTTGCTATGAAAACTCATATGAATGTGTTGTATAAATAACTATAAAGTAAGGCATCCATTTACGTGAGGATAATTGACTAGCAAAGGAAGATAAGTAAGATCTCAGGTGTGACTTAGGGGAATAGCACAGAGCATTGCTCCAGTAGAGCGGAAGCCCCTTAAGCCATGGTTAAGGCTGTGTGAAGGCAAGTATATCAGGGCGTGAAGACCAGGGAAGTGCGCAAAGAAACTTGTGCGAAGGGACTAATAGTTGGTTTGGATCAACCCCTCAGACATCTCAAGGGTACGGAAACTTGGTTCCAACACCCCCTCATACTACTTTGGGTGAGATCTCAGTCCACGCCCTACGAGCGTTTGTCTAAAGGGCTAGTAGTATAGGGATTTTCTTGGCTAATTAACTCCGAACTTGGGTCAGGCCCAAACAAGCCAACAATAGCTTGGATACAATCCTGATGAACTGGTATCTTGAAACGAAGCTCTACCATGGCACTGTGGATTGGGATGTCTTGAAAGAAGGGTTCTTCTTGACTTTCAATTTTGAAGATGGGTTTGCAAGCATCGATGAAGTGTTGTAAGAGATTAAAGTGGTTATCTTCAAAAAACCAAAGGAACTTATGGAACAAACCCAACTAGGCTGGAGCACCCAGTTGTGCCACACATTGGAATGTTGTGACTGCTAGAGAGGAAGTAGAAGACCCAAGGAACATCAATATTCTAGAGGCATAAGGGAATCACGAAGTCGAAGGCCCACAAATAGAAAACTCAGACATCTCTACACCTTTGAAAACAAAGCAAGTAAACATTAACACTCAAGAAGAACCTAAGTTTGCAAAAATCAGAGATTATTGGGGTGACACCATAGTAGATAAAGTTGTTGAATTACTTCATGAATACCGAGATATATTCCCCACTAAGTTTTCGAATTTAAAGGGCATAACTGGTGATTTGGGCGTGATGAAGATCAAATTAAAGCCAAATGCAAAGCCTGTTAAACAGAGGCCTTATCACCTTAATCCCTAAGTATAAGGAAAAGGTTCGCCAAGAATTGGATAAGATTTTCGAGGCAAGCATCATAGAACCTATTGAAGAATCTGATTCGGTGAGCCTGATGGTCATCCAAGAGAAGAAACAAAAAGGTGAAAGAAGGATTTAAGTAGATTTGCTGAAGCTTAATGATGCATATGTTCATGATCCTTTTCCAATGTCATTTACAGACAACATATTAGACAATGTTGGAAGGAAGGAGGCCTATTCCTTTACTAACAGGTTTTTGGGGTATCATCAAATCTTGATTGCAGTAGAGGATAGAAGAAAAACAACCTTCGCAATGGAGTGGGGTTGTTTTTAGTACATGTTATACAAAAAAATGACCTCCTCATCAACTCAGAGGTGAAAGACATGATGATTGAAGCAAAGACCACAATTGCAAGCCTTGATTCCACACTAACGCTGGTTGCACACTGAAAACCTACTTTATAAAGCTTGTTACCAAGCCTAAGGGTGCGTTAGTGACCCTACTAACTCAAGTTGTTAGTCCAGGGGCAGTGTTAGTGAAACTAAGGGAAGTTAAGTGAGTCAAACCAATGAATTGACTCACAAATATCTAGATATTTGTCCCTAAATTTACTAAAGAAAAGCAAGGAAACATCCAAAAATAACCTATTTGGAAAAATTCTAATTTGAGAAAAGGAGGCAAATGGGAAAGAGCTGAAAAGCAGGGCAAGTTGATTGCTTTTGCCTTAGTGAAATCAATGAGGAACTTGGCAACCCTAAGTTGATTTCTATTTAAGCGGTGAGAGGGTCATTGTGAAAGGGGTCAAAGCATTTGAAAGGATAGCCTACTAAGCTATTGTGAACTATCTCATACTTGAAGAAGTGAGCTAGAAGAGAGAGAGAGAGAGACAGAGAGAGAGAAGCAGAAGGGGCAAAGGAAGACTGATACAATATATGGTTGTAATCACTCTTCCGTTACTAATACAGAACTGTAGTTGTGTTCCCTACTCCATGGTGTTGGTAACCTTGTTCATTAAGTTTTTCATTCAATACTTGTTTAGATGAGTAGTTTAGTTGTATGGAAATAGATGTTCATTGTGCATTCATATATTGGTTTTCAAGGTTGTATGTGGTGATTGTGTTTGCCTTTCCTTTGTGTAGGAATTGATTTGGAGCCGGCTTTGAAGGAGTTCTTCTTGGCTGCATTGAGATCTCCAAACAAATATAGAAGGAGACTTGAGGTAATCCTCTCTCCATACTTTGTTAATTGATATTGATAGATGAACATGTGTATAACTTGGTAGCATCTGCAGATAATGTTACATTTTGTTGAAGGTCCCGGGAAGGCCTTTGAGGGTAGTTTTCATTCTCCATACACCGTGCATTTTACCCCATAGCAGAATTGGCGACTCTGCTGGGGACTATACATCTAGTTCTCGGTTTACCCAGACTCTTCTATGTTCTCTCTTCCTTTCAAGAGCTCCCTATTCTTCAGCAATCCTTTTTCTGATCCACCAAATATCTTGTTGCATCCTACTAGTATACATTCATCTCAGAAAATGATCTTGGAAACCTTCTTTTTGATAGATTTCCCACACTAACACAGGTTAACGGGCTACACAGAGCTTTATAAAGCATTGTGCTTGTATACAAGGAGCATTAGCGGGCCTACTAACTCTCTGTAGCCACTGTTACAGAGCGTTAGTCTCCCATTTCTTTGTTTTTCAGTAGTATATATGGACCAAAAGGGATGGAAAATCTTCTCATGGGCTGAAATAAGATCTATAACTGTATTATCTCAGTAAAATTGGTGTCCTAGAAATTTATTTTTAGGAAAAAAGTTTTGGTTTTTCTCTCTTAAATTTTTTTTTTTTTTTTTTTTTTTTTATTTTTTTTATTTTTTTTTTTATTTTTTTTTTTTTTTTTTTTTTTTTTTTTTATTTTTTTTCTAAAAGAAAGACTGACAATGTTATTCCATCCTTCTATTTAAATAGTTGTGAGTTGCTTCATTTTGGTTTCAAGTAGTTGTTAGGAAATATTGGAAAAGAATCTTTTGGTTACGCATGTGTTGAAAGACTATAGATGCACAAACGAAACTATGAATATGTGAAAAATATGAATATGTAGAATACAACTTGTATCCATCAAATTGAAAAAAAAAAAATTAGAGCATTGTTTTTGCATGATTTATTGAGTCAAGAGTCTCACCATATTTCATACGTCAACACCCCTACCGAAGAAAATAATCAAGTACACATAAAATTTACATTAAAATCAATCAGTTACTCTTTTGAGAAAACCAACATTAGCTAGGCTAGGATCTTGGGATAAGCATGTGAGTGAACTGCATAAGGTCAAAAACCAAACTAGTGTTGTTAACGAGCGAAAAATTCCTTCTGCACTCATACTACTGGGACCACTTTAGTAAACGCGGAGTGAAATGTGAGACAACATCGAACTTTAATTGAAGGTAGCTCGCCTTCTCTTACAAATCCTTTTGGCATTCTATGTATTGGGGGTCCCTTCGGGGATTTCAAAACTAAGTCGGGGACTCAGGTATCCTACCCACACAGTGTGTTGTCTACGACTATGTCCCCCCCGGTGGTGTCTGTGATCTGAGGTATCTCTAGCGGCTTAACTTATAGGGACTTACATAAGGTGAAGCTCTAGAGTAACCATAACCATACATTTGGCTATCCTTCTCTGTTATTCATTGAGATACTGGGTTTCATCTCTGGTGATCGGTGCTTATCAGATGAGGTAATTTCCCTCTATTTTCTTATTGATCCATTTAGTGTATGTTTTATATTTTTTAGGTACCTGAGTGCTACCATTTGAGACTTTAAAGAATATCATGATAAAATTTATTGATAAAAATTAACATTCACTGTGGCTACATTCAGCCCTCGTCGTCACTCCAGACGATTGTTAGGACTTCCTCCACTCATTGTGGAAGATCCGCCGAGTTCCACTGAACCGAATTCCCCATCTTTAGGGGATTAGTCTCCTAGATCTCACACAGGATCTGTTTGGACAACCAACGATTCATGTTTGTTGGAGGATTTCTTACTGAGGGATTTCTTCCCCCCTTTAACCCTCCACTCACGAATCCGTTGGAACCTATCTTCGCTCTCACGGTACATGTACTTCCTGCTTCGGTAGTTGGAACATTTCCATCTATCCTGTTGACGACTAACAGGTTGTAGAAATTTAGGGACACTTTTGGTCCTTCGCCACTCGCCCAGTCGTCAGTCATCACAACATCAGTAATGGTGAATCCTGCTATCCCATTTGTCCCAGGTACAACCACTCACATAACACTCAATGTGGCACTATGGGTGCGGTTCCCATTTACCAACAACATGGTCAGCCACCAATGTACAGTTCAAACCCCAAGATTCATATACTTGGGGGGGTTCCCAATATGCACATGCCGATAGGAAACGTAATAGTTACCCCTCCATTCTCAAGCATGCATGGTCAGTCGCTAATTGACCTGAGTGTTCCCTCTGTCAATCAAGGACAAATGGTTAGTTCTATGTCGGGCGGGAATCCTCAAGGGGTTCCCAACCAGTCCATGGGGGCATCCTACTCACATCTTCAAATGAGTCAAGGGGGAACTACTTATACTGGGGGCAATTCCATACCCCAGTATCAAAATCCCCATGGAAATCCACTCTAAAACACCATACCTCAAGGTGACTGGTACACCATGCAATCCATGTATAATATGGGGAACCAAATGATGGGAGGAGCACAAAGCTCCTCAAGTCATCTATCATCACCATGGTCCAAGTCAGGGGCACCTAACTCTCTGCCTTTCTTGGAAACGCTGGACATACTCGACTTATACAAGTTGACAAATGACCCCATCTCTCACAACTTATAATGGTCGCTGATCTCACATAAAATACCAATGGACATCCCAAAGTTCGATGGAAAACAAGGGGAGGATTTGGGCACCCATATCACCACCTACCATCTCTGGTGTGTTTCAAACTCTATGGTGGATGATAGTGTCTGGTTACATCTTTTTCCCCGCACCCTAACTGGCAACGTAGCGAAATGGTATATTGAGTTACCACGCACGTTAATAAACACCTTTGACACTTTAGCGATGGAATTCCTAAAGCACTTCCAGTTACCTATCCGCTATGAGACTGGGATAAAGCTCCTCACTTCATTTTGTCAAGATTCCACCACCCACATCTCCGATCATATTCATGAATGGAGATGTAGGTGGAGGTTAATAAAAGCTCCCATCCCAGACTTTCTCTTAATGGACTGGTTCTGCAGGTCCTTACTCCCGCAAATCGCTAGAGATGTTGCTCTAGGTGGTGCGGTCAGAGAAGACCAATCCATACGTCATGCCCAACACTTAGATTTGATATATTCATAGTCTGGCACTCTTTACGACATAATTCCCATGCTCCTAGTAACCCCAATGCTTCCGCCACTCAGCACCCCAGAGTGCACGCCGATGGGATTGTTGGCGCAACCTTTGGGGCTGTTGTAAAACAACTCAGTGGTCACATTGCCAAGCTAGCAATGGACCCCTCTACCAATACGACTGCTCTTCCTGCCACTACGATAAACTTTGTGCAGTCTATGCAAAAATCTAGTGGCAAGAATAAGAAGAATAAGAAAAAGATTGCTCCTTCTAAAGAGCAGTCACCAAAGCAACCCAACCTAAAACAGAAGGCCGTTGTGCCTATTGATGAGGAAAAGGATAAACCCACTAGATATCCATGCAAACTCTGTGCTAAAGACCACACAACTTGGTATTGTCCCCGGCTTCAAGAATGCATAGAATACCTTGCCAAAAGGGATTCTGGTAAGGCCCCTGCTGTCCTTAGAAATCCTTTTCCCGCTTAGCAGCAGCAAAATCTTATTGCAAACCAACCACAACCCCTGGAAGAGGGAAATTATGGTTCACAACATCCTTCAGTTGGTGAAGGATATTCTACTGTTTACACATTTGAAATGGTAGAACTCGCCACAAGAGCCAAATCTTATGGAGCTCCTATCGCTCCTGTAGCAGAACCATCCTCAGGTCAAAACCCACTGCCGCCCAACGATTTGCATATCGAAAGGCCGGTTGAGGACCTTGTAATTTGACTCCCAAAAGGGGCACTTCGATGCACAACACACAATACATCTGCACATGCTGCCCAACACTACAACATTGTAGAAGATTTGGCACAAGCACCATTGGCTATGTCGACGCTCGAAGTATTACAAACATGCCCAACACAATGGAAAGCTTTGCTTTTGGCTATTGGTGGTATCGACCCAAAGGATTCCATGCTTGCTATTTTCGACATGGACAAGTGTAAACCTCCCCTTTCTCACCAACTGGAATTTCAAGTGCATATAACTTCGAAAGGTAAAGGTATACACAGAATTGTCATCGACAAAGGTGCTTCTACCTGCGTCATGTCGGCTTCATGTTGGCTCGCCCTGGGTTATCCAACACTAACTTTGCTGTCAAATTCCCTTCAAGCTTTTGATGGCCACACTTTCATCCCAAAAGGTTAGCTAGCTAGCTATCCCATCACCTTGAGTGGGAAAATGGTAATGGTAGATATTGAAGTCGTGGATCACAAACTCGACTATAATCTACTTTTGGGCCACACTTAGACTTATGCCATGAAGGCCATGGTGTCTTCGGTCTTCCGTATCATCCTCTTTCCCTTCGATGGAAAGATAGTCATAGTAGACCAACTGTCCTTTTGCACCCCAGATTACTCTCTGTTACCTAGCAGCTCTGTACCCTTAGTGGGTGGTGTACCTAACCCTTACATTAGTATCGGTACCGGTCTTTTGAAGGCTTCTTCCCTCATGGGTTGTTTCCCTCTTCAAACACTAAAGGTTTCATAGATGGTTAATATTCTTTCATCTATTCCTCATGAATATACCAATCCATGGATCCTACTGGCTCCTTCAAACATTGACACAAATAGAGAACAAATGCTACTATCACCAATTGAATTGGGCTACCAAGCCATTCAATCTGCATCCACAACTCTGGTCACTTTGGTTTTGGGCAACGGTACCACTTCCCCTCCAATAATGGCTCCTTCTTTCTATCCATTCAGTCAAATCCTACCTATGGACAAAGCTATTAGAGAGATCACAAGTTTAGAAGAGCGACCTTGGGAGAACTCACATCATCATGTTTCGATATCTGATTCGGATATGATGCCCCTTAAAAACCTGTCACCTGACACACCAGAAATAGTTTCCTCACCATATATGACTATCCACACTTTGGACTTGGAAGGAAGCAGGGGCAATATTTCAAAAACATTGCTAACCGATATTTTTTTCATGACAGGCATCGTGGAAAACATACAGATTGGAGCCAATCACAATCTTGAGGAAATTGTGAGCTTCACCTACCTGTTTAGGGACTTCCGCGATGTTTTCCCTTGGTCTTATGAGGAAATGCATGGCATAGACCCTTCTAATGTCAAGCATGAGATCAAGAAAGATCGAGCATTTCTTTTTCTGGTATTTTTCTTGCTCGTTAATCCAAAAATCCTCAAGTCTCCTTCTTCAGGCTCATTAAACTACCATGAAGAAGATCGAGCGTTATTTTTATGGTATTTTTCTTGCTTTTTAATCCGAAAAACCTTGAGTCTCCTTCTTTGGGCTCATTAAACTACTACAAAGATGAATAGAGCACTTTCTGAGATATGTTATTGCTATTTAAAAAATATAAACATCTCCGAGTTTTCATCGTTGAGCTCATTAAATCTATGCGACGATGGATAGAGCACTTTTTGAGATATTTTATTGCTCTTTAAAAAATATAAACATCTCTAAGTTTTCATCGTTGAGCTTTTTAAATCTATGCAACGATGGTTAGAGAACTTTTTGAGATATTTTATTGCTCTTTAAAAAACATAAACATCTCTGAGTTTTCATTGTTGAGCTCGTTAAATCTATGCAATGATGGATAGAGCACTTTTTGAGATATTTTATTGCTCTTTAAAAAATATAAACATCTCCGACTTTTCATCGTTGAGCTCGTTAAATCTATGTGATGATGGTTAGAGCACTTTTTGTGATATTTTATTGCTCTTTAAAAAATAAGAAACATCTCTGAGTTTTCATCATTGCGCTCGTTAAATCTATACAACAATTCTCTGAGCAACTCTTTTTTGATCTTTTTATAGCTCACTAAATAGAAAAAGACGAATGGAGCATTCTTTTTAGGTGCTTTTTTCTCACTCTTTAAACTGAAAAAATCTTGAGCTTTGGCTTTAGGCTCGTTAAGCTTTATAAGAAGACCCGAGCATTCTTTTAGGTACTTTTCTCGCTCCTTAAACTGAAAATTCCCAAGTTTTTGTTACTTGGCTTGTTAAAAATATACAGCAGCAGCAAGAGCACTTTCTTTTTTTGGGACCATTTCTCGCTCTTAAATCGAAAAAATCCTGAGTTTTTCCCCTCCTTCGAGCTCGTTAAAACTATGAAGAAGGGATGAGTTGTTCTTTTCCCTCTTTTTCTCGCTCACGAAACTGATAAATATACCCTGAGTTTTCTTCATTTTACTCATTAAAAATTTTGATGAAGGTATTGAGTTTTTCGTCGTGTGACTCATTAAAAATTCATGACGAAAAACAAGTTTAGTATGTCGCCTCGTACTCGTAACAAAATGAGGTCGACATCTATTGAAATAGGTTTCTCTTTATCCAGGTTCAATATATTAACTTACGGAAAAGTAACTGATCCAGATATACTATTAACCTTTTGTCATATTCGGTTAACAACTATGACAAAGGGACCACCATGGAGTCTCTCTTTACGATCTTTCCAGACTCTCTAAATATGAAAATACTACTGAGTTTTCTGGTCTAGACTCTTTAAATTACACAGACACAATATATATAGTCGTTCTTTTTACAATACTTTTCAGACTCTTAAAACATGAAAAAATCGGCGAGTTTGCCTATCTAGACTCATTAAACTAATCAGATAGGGCAAAAAGTCGCTCTTTTTGTGGTCCTTTTTAGACTTTTTAAATATGAAAAGATCGATGAGTTTACCCTTCTGGACTCATAAAATTAATCAGACTAGGAAAATGGACAATACAACTATATTCTGTATTTGAAAGCGTGGTTTGGCAGCAGTCATTCCCTTGAACATGGCACTCCCTCAGATAAACCTCCTTTTGATGGCCTCTCAATATGAACCCTACCATCCTATGAGTTTTATCCTATATACGCTGGTGTAATTGCGTCTTTGTATCCTAACACTCTGTAGTGTTCATGATCTAGTGCTGTCTGGTTAAAAGCATTGTTGTGCCTTCTATTATTCCAGGGTTAACCATTTGTTTCCTCCATCAACCAATCAAACATATCCTTTCATCATGCCCTTCGTTATTTAGACCCAAATGCTCAAAAGATTCTTCAAAAAGCAAAATCATTCTTGTCCCGTTTCGTGTCGATTGATGTAGGACACATCATTGCCTACCTTTTGATAGGTTTCTTCCTATCAACTTCAACAGTCTATCTAGGAAGATAACCCAGAAACACATTCAGTGCCTTGGTACTTGTAGACATTAGTGGCAGGTTTCCTTGTGCTTGGTCAGGGGTTCTCATTATTGGCTCCTAAATAAGTGATTCTACGGATGTTCGATGACAAAGACATCTTTCACACTCACTATTTTGTACTGTGCATCTTGGAGACCATCACCATTATCGGTGGCCTTCCTCGCATCTGTTAATAGTCTCCATTATTGACTGGTAATTAGATGATTTCGTGCATGTTCAACGTCAATGCATATATTTGCATGTATTGATCTATGTTGTTCGGTGAAGTAGAAATCAAGACCTTGGGTAGAGGCTTGCATCATTCAGCCTTATTTCCTCTCCCAAGTTGCGGATATTGTTTTTTGGAGATAGTTGTTTCAGGATGATTCTATTATGACACTGGATCTGCATTATACTTATTGATGACTAGTATCATCATATCTATTTTGAGAATATTACTCTGACATAGCAACTGAGCATGGGAATGCTCGACTCAGGACATGATTTTAGTAGTTTTATATATATGTGTTGTATCAGGTTACCCTTGCCGCCTGAAGCACATCTCTCTCTACATTTTGACAGGAAAAATTACAGTTTTAGTATATTTTGGCCATCCTCTCTACCTCTAATCTCATACTTTAGGGGGCATCTGTTATACAACAAAATGACCTCCTCATCAACTCAGAGGTGAAAGACATGATGACTAAAGCAAAGACCACAATTGCAAGCCTTGATTCCACACTAACTTTGGTTGCACACTGAAAACCTGCTTTATAAAGCTTGTTACCAAGCCTAAGGGTGCGTTAGTGACCCTATAACTCAAGTTGTTAGACCAGGGGCAGTGTTAGTGAAACTAAGGGAAGTTTAGTAGGTCAAACCAATGAATTGACTCACAAATATCTAGATATTTGTCCCTAAATTTACTCAAGAAAAGCAATGAAACATCCAAAAGTAACCTATTTGGAGAAATTCTAATCTGAGAAAAGGAGGCAAATGGGAAAGAGCTGAAAAGTAGGACAAATTCATTTCTTTTTCCCTAGTGAACTCTATGAGGAACTTGACAACCCTAAACTAATTGCTATATAAGTAGTGAGAGGGTCATTGTGAAAGGGGTCAGGGCATCTGAAAGGATAGCCTACTAAGCTGTTGTGAACTGTCACATACTTGAAGAAGTGAGCTAGAAGAAAGAGAGAGAGAGAGAGTAGCAGAAGGGGCAAACGAAGAATGATACAATAGATGGTTATAATCACTCTTCTGTTATTAATACAAAACTGTAGTTGTGTTCCCTACTCCATGGTGTCAGTAACTTTGTTCATTAAGTTATTCCTTCGATACCTGTTTAGATGAGTAGTTTAGTTGTATGCGAATAGATGTTCATTGTGCATTCATATATTGGTTTTCAAGGTTGTATGCAATGATCGTGTTTACCTTTGCTTTGTGCAAGAATTGATTTGGAGCCGACTTTGAAGGAGTTTTTCTTGGCTGCATTGAGATCTCCAAATAAATCTAGAAGGAGACTTGAGGTAATCCTCTTTCCATACTTTGTTAATTGATATTGATAGATGAACATGTATATAACTTGGTAGCATCTGAAGATAATCTTACAGTTTGTTGAAGGTCCCAGGAAGGCCTTTGAGGGTAGTTTTCATTCTCCATACATAGTGCATTTTACCTCATAGCAGTACACTGCTATGCCATTTGGACTAAAGAATGCACTTGCGATATTTTCCCGCATAGTCATAGCATTGTTAAAGGAGTTCATTCATAAGTTTTTGGAAGTGCAATTTAATGACTGGATGGTGTTTGGATTAGTGAAGCACCATGTAGTAAGTCTGCGCCTGATGCTGGATACATGTCATAGATACCAAATATCATTGAATTTGAAAAAATTCATATTATGTGTTCCTTTCGAGATCTTGTTGGGTCATGTTGTGTGAAAGCAAGGATTGATTGTGGACCCTGCAAATATTGCAGTAATTATGAACATGGAGGCCCCTAGGAACGTCAAGCAGATACGTTGTTGGGAACGAGTCCCTTAGGGTCATTTTTGGGATTAAAAGTCCAAGTTTTGGGGTAGAAAGCCAAAGTTTTGCATATGAAATGTAAAGTCACCACATTTTCTGGCCACAGAGTGTGAAGATGTAAAGAGTCAATAAGGGTTTCTGCCCTTAGTTTATGTAACCCATGTCGGCTTTAAGAGATCCACCTGTGGTCCGCAGACCATTGGATTGTCTAAAAAGGGAACTCTTAGAAGAGTCTAAGGAAGATTTTGAGCCAGTTTAGTGGAATCTTGTTATGTTTATGTAACGGGTCTGTGAGAGCTAAGAGCAAAGAATATTAACATAGGAAAGAGGCTCTGCAACTGTGTGCATAGAGGCCTAGGGTAAAGTTCGTAGCTGAGTGCGTAGACCCCTGTAGCTGTGTCTGTAGGGTAGTTGGAGTTTATAAAGAGGATATGAACATGAATCAAGAGAATTATTTCAGAATTATCTATGTATGATATGTTTTACTTTTGCATATAATTATGTTATGATGAATATTGGGTTTATGTTTTAATGTTGTATTGATGTGTGAATCCATATGTTTTTCTTTGTTATATGAATGTAAGTAAGAATATTTGTTTACGAGAAGATCATCTTAACGCATGTGAAGTTATTTAATACTTAAGCTAATATGGGGAAAACCAGAAGTAAAGAGTAATTAGAGAGGTGCATAAGTGCATGATCCACCTATTTAGGGTATGCGAAGGATGATCATAGACCTTCACAGAGGTCTGAAGGATGAATAAGAGAAGTATATCGATAAGCCATAAAAGGCTTATTGACTTGTGCAAAGGAAGTTTTATTGTAATAACAACATCACTACCATCTCTGGTTGCGGAAACTTGGTTCTTGCATCCCCCCATACTGCTTTGGGTGAGACTTCAGTCCGTGCTCCCTGGATTGATGCCAAAATGACCAGTAGTGTAGAGATTTTCTTGGCTAATTAGGGGTGAACCTGTGTCAGGGCCCATCAAGGCAACAAACAGTTTTGTTTCCGAGACCAGTATCTTCATAAAGAGATGTGTGATGTTGCATCACTGGAATCCAACTAAGAAGGAAATCAAAGACTGTTTGGATAGAAAGATCCAAGAATTCGCGGCTTCAGAGAACCGTAATCTGTGATTGATGAAAGAGCAGTGGTGGGACAGATATCTGTACACAAATATACATGATATCTTCTTCTGTTCCTTCCTGGTCAAATTATATGAGTGGATCGCGAAATTGGCAGATGGCCAAGGAAGGTGGTGACTTGATGGTCCAATATTTTGGACCTTGGAGTTAGTACGAAGATTGGAAGCCTCTGGAGATAAGATCACATGTGCTATTAATCATTGGCTCGATCGTATCATAGGAGGGTTCGTGACAGAGTTCGTGGTCGACACTTTGGTCAGTTATAGTGAAGCAGAATGCCACTTATTCAAGGGACCGCGAGGTAAGTATTTAAGGTCTTTAAATACTTGGATTAAGATGCTCTTGTGTGAAAATCAGGTTATGTAGCTACCTTGATGTTTGGAGCTACGCGAAGTGGAAAAACCTTCAGGAATAGATGGAAAATAGGCCCCGAGTATAGCTCGCTGATTAGACCCCCTCTGAGTGACAATGAGGAAGCATCACAAGATTCTCCATAAAGCGTTATCCAACTAATAAGACAAGGGTTCCCATGAATAAACCATCCACCCACACCACCTCCATCTTCACCTCCACCACATATGCCTTCCCCCACACCACCTCCACCTCTACCACCATCCAATATGGCGAATTCAGTAAAATTGCATTTGTTCAAGGGATCGGGAACTAAGGACCCAGACCAATTTTGGTTTGTCACGAAGGTTGTATAGGAAGCTCAGGGTACTATAGATGATTAGATGAAGAAAGAAACATTGGTTACTTCTTTGTAGGAATGTGTGCTAACATGGTACATTAAGTACTGCACAGATAATTCGACGGCTACATTAGTAGATATTTAGAGTGTGCTGAATAAGGAATTTAGCAGGCCTAAATCTGAAGCTCAGTCAATTGTGGGATTTAAGGAGATCATGATGAAGCCTGGTGAGACACCTTGGGATTTGGATCAGAGGTTGAAGTGCACAATCTCACGAATGGGCAGCACCGCGAATGGTTTCTGGCTTCGCTCCTACCTCATCTAAGGGTTGCCTTGTTACAGCAAAAGATTGGAACCCACGTAGAAGCCCTGGAGATTGCAATGAGATTGCACGAGACACCAATGCAAGATACTAATTTAGGGGTTCAACAGTTCATGCACAGTTGTAGAATGTGTGCCTAGAATTCTAGAGTAAATAATGATAGAACAGCTTGGTCAGAGGTGCACGAAGAAGTTTGGTGCCTGAAGTGCAAAAGTCAAGGGCTTGACATAGATTATTGTCTAGTCTTCGAGAATTATGTGGCAGCAAGGGGACCAATGCCTCTAAGGCTAGAATCTACAATAGGGCCAAGTACAAGGCTATTTTGGGAAGTTTTAGTGTCTACGGATAAATGCTTAAACCCCTAGACTAGTAGCTAAGTCTAGAAAAACAATTTCAAGAGTTCTTTACTTTTCCTATGATCAATAGATTACATAAGAGGCAAAGAAGACTACCTGTAGCCTTTGCTTGCTCCTTATCTCCCTTGACCAATTCTATCACTCCTCTCCGTACTTAATCCGCTTGAAGAGTACCTGCACATATACAAAAGACAACAACCAATCAAGGCATATGATAATGATCTATTGATTAAACATAGCATAGAATCAAGTACATGATACACATATGAAAGCATAAATGAATAATACAGGCATATGGAAAAAGATTTGAACACTTTATTAGTAAAAGGAAGAGTTACAACCCATTGCTCGATTCAACATCACTCCTCCAATTCAATCCCATCCTCTCCTCATAACAAGCAAGACATTTTGACATCATTACAATACTTGGAATCAACTAAAATCTCATACTAACAACATCTCCCTATAATTCAATAATTTCCAGCCCCTGATCACTTAGATGTGTGGTCTTTTTATAGGTAAATAAAGGAAGTTATGCCATAAATGGTGATCATGAATGCCGTCCCAAACTTAGAATTTAGTTCCATGGAGGAAGGGATAAGGGATTGATGTTCTTTAACTCCCTTCCTCATCGAAATACGAGCTCAAAGGAATAGATAGGTTTGAGAAACTTCTAGAGGTATCTAATGGATAATGAATCTTTCAAATCCCAATGGAAATTCACTCAAATTCGCCCAGCGTAGGCAAAAGAGGGACCAAGTGCACTGAATTGCACCCTATGAGTGTATGTTTTGCATTGCAGCACACCCTAATGAAAACCTACCTACGATGATCTTCTTAGAGGTAGTTTATGAATGATTTTGGTCATGAAACTTCTTGGGAAGCTAGGCATTCTGATGGTTGACTTCTTTAGAGCATGTAACAACTGAATTAGGGTTTGATGGGTCCTAATAATATTGATCTGTAGGTTGGGATTGATGTTCCCAAATGGATCTATAACAGTTGCCCCCTAAAGCATGAAGTCATAAATATATATGTCGAGTGAAATGCTTTATCATGTGGAGAGGAGGTTTCGAAGCGGAAGGTGACTTGCATCAATTACAATATATATATCATGATAATTTGATTTTTTCTCATGAACTCACTGAGGGAAGGCATACCCATGTGTTTCAGACAAAACTAGTGTCTTTTCGATCTGCTAGTCCCACTAGGATTGGAACTATCCTAGAAACAAACAATCAAAGCAATTTGCAATTTCCTTTATGTATGATACATAAGAGAGAAGCAAAGGGGCCAACTTGGATCGTCTGCATGACTCCTTGCTTGATTTCTCTCCCCCTTGACAGAGCTTACAACACCTCTCCTAGTTGTTCCGCTTAGAGAGTACCTGTAGAAACAAAGTAACAAAACAACATCAAAGCATCTCAATCTATAATATCATAAACAATGCTGAATCAGAAATACATTGAGCATACAATGGCATTCAAAAATAACAAGATTCATAAGTACACAGTTGTATGGAGGAAAACTTCAAAGAACTTTATTAAAATAGAAGGGAGAATTACAACCCAGCTATCTGATCCAGCATCATCCTCCCATCATCAAAGCCCTCTTCACCTCATGAAAAGCAAGACCACTCAACAATATAATGTTCCTTCTCAAAGACAATCTATCAACACTTACTTACAAATTACAAAATTCCAGCCTCTAGATCTCTTAGATGAGGGATCCATTTATAGATGTCTGCAAGGGTGTGAGTCATGTCTGGGTTTTTGATTAGTGTCATTCCACTTGTAGTTCTTGGTTCCACTGGAGATTTCTTGGATCTCTTACTCATCCCTGAGCGAATTCAGCAAGGAAAGTGTCATAGGAGAAGTTTCCAGAAGATTCCATGAGCATCCACTTAGCAAATTGTCTTGGACATTTGTCCATTCTTGCTCATCGCACCCCATAGAAGGCCTCTTCAGTATGCATCGCACCTAGCTAGTGTGGGAGTCAGTATGCATCGCACCCTGACAGTGGAGCTATCAGTATGGTCTAGTCTTGGCTAGTTCTAAGTGGTTTTTTAGGTGGAACTTCTGGGGAATGATGTAATCAGTTGACCATGATCCTTTAGAGTATGAAACAACACTTTTAGGGGTTAAATATCCCTTGGTTTATCGACATATAAGATTGGGGTTGCAGTGCCCAAATATGTCTATAACAGTTGCCCCCTAAAGCATGAAGTCGTAAATCTCTTGATGTTGGGTGAAATGCTTTATCATGAGGATCTGAGGTATTCAAACTGGAAGGTGACCTGTATAATATACAATACAATACATCATCATGAAGTCATAAATCTTTTGATGTCGGGTGAAATGCTTTATCATGAGGATCCGAGGTATTCAAACTGGAAGGTGACCTGTATAATATACAATACAATACATCATCATCATATTATTTTCATGATCTAGCTGAGGCAGGCATTCCCATGCTCAGATTTATAAATTCATTTTCATGTACATAGAATAGATAACCATCTGTGGTTGCAGACTGGTGATTCTTCATATGGAGAGTTGTCATCCTTTAGCTTGGATGATCATCTGTGCAGCATCTGTGTACATTTGATGTCTTTATATTCCTAAATATATCATAGCCTAGATGGATTAAACTAGATCTGGGGTCTTCAAACTCGTTCAATCTTCGTTTGATGTACAAGTCGATCCATGTGAAAAGATGTCTTAAAGTCGAACATGGATAGACATCGCCTGATTACCAGCCAATAATGTAAGATGTTAACAGACGCGAGAGGAATCACTGATAATGATAATGACCCTCAAGGTACTACGGTACAATTCACGTGGTGTGAATTTATGATTCGATGTCGAACACCATGCAAAATCTTTCAGTCGAAGGCCATTAATGTAAACCTGTCGCCAAAAGTGAGAAACTTGCTATTGAGGCATGCAAGCTTCAAAGTACTGAAAGGGTTGTTTCTAAGTCAACTTCTTGGATAACGAGCTGATGTCGACAAGAAGTGACTCATTGTAGGAGGGCCTTAATGTATCCCACATCTATGACACAGAACGTGGCAAATGATTTTCTAGAGGTGAAAACAGTGTGATGATACAAGGTTCAGGAATGGCGGTCGTGAAAAATTGAGGGTGAAGGTATTGTAGTGGATGAGGCACTAACTAGATGGTGAATTCTCTGAATGAATTCTCTTGAACATATCAGTGACACTGAGATGGATTGGTAGTGTTAAACCCAAAAGATGGATGGTGTGGAGGACCAATGGTGAAATTACCAGTGAACGAAATAACCCAACCTGACTCAATCATGGTGATGGAGTGAAAGAGTCATGTTCAAGAGCGACTTGCTACCAATAAAGTTCTTCAAGTTTTCTTCCCTTTTTCCCCAGTCATTGCTGACCAGTACCTCTTATTTTTGTCAAGCTTGAGGAGGATAACATATGTTTGTTCTATAATATGCCCTTCGGGCAAACCTGTCACTATGTTTTAGCGAGCCTAGCGACAGTGAGACTCGTTCTTGCCTGTGTGGACAAGTTTGTTGCTATTATTTTAATGAGTTTAATGATAAGGATAACTCAGTCCTTTTCATGTTTAGAGAGTTTGAAAAGGGATGAAAAGGAAACTCCAGCGGTTCTTTTTCGTAGCATAATCCCTTAAGTCTGAAAAAGGATAAAATAATATGAAAGGGATGAGTTTTCGATAACTTTAGTGAGTTGAAAAGACAAGCGCTCGAACTTTTTCATGAGAAAATCCCTCAGGTCCGAAAAGTTTAAAACATACAGGAGGGATGGCACTTCCAATCACTTTAGCAAGCTAGAAAGGCCAATAGCTTGACAATCTTTTCATATTTAATGAGTCTGAAAAGAGTTTAAAGAAGGCTCGTTTTTTGAGGAACGAGTGGCATTTAGGGTAGCAACTGGTTCTGGGTAAGCTTGGAACTTCTCAAAACATGATGATGTAAAGAGGGTGGCTAATAGGACCACTCATCGTAGCTATCCCTCAAAAAGGTAAACAATCAAGTGGAAGCATATGATCAGCCAAAAGAATGGAGGTGATGGCAAGAACACAACCAAGGCTCAAAATGCTGATATAATGGTGATAACAAAGATTATTTACCGAAGGTGGGTTCATTTTTAACAAGCTTGAACTCTGGGGGAACATATGCTCAACGAAAGGTTTATTTTTTTAACGAGCTTGAACCTTGCGGAAACATTTCTCATAAGCGGGTTTATTTTTTAACAAACTTGAACCTTGCGGAAGCATTTCTCATAGGTAGGTTTATTTTTTAACGAGCTTGAACCATGCAATAACATTGCTCATTGGTAGGTTTATTTTTTAACAAGCTTGAACCATGCGATAACATTTCTCATTTTCCTTTTATGTAAGATAGGAACGACCAAACTAAAAGCTAGAAAAACTATAAAGCTAAGGAACTACTGAGGTTAGGTAGGAAGGTTTCATCCACGGAACGGTTCAAACACTTCCTTTTCTTTTTCTGCACGCTGCAGAAAAATGTGAATGGTGGATCAGAACAATCACCTAACCTAAGAAGTTGAAAAAACTAAAAATATAAAAAAGATAAAAAGCTAAAAAAATGAAATTGGTCATTTTTCACTTGCATAAAAAGGTTTGCAGTCCCCCAGGCATCGAGAAAAAGAGAGTCTCCAGTAACCATATGGGAATCACTGTGGTTAAGCAAGATTGTTTTTGTCAGTGGTTAGACAAAAACACTTCCTTGGCTTTATCTGCCAATTATACAAAGGTGAGTGGTGTGTCAGACAAATCACTTAACATACAGGGAAATTCATATGGTAGGAAGGTTCCATCCATAGAGTAGACAAAACATTTCTTTGGCTTCGCCCGTAGCGCAGACAAAGGTGAATGGTGTTTCAGACCAATCACATGACCTACAGGGAAACCTATCTTCTCAACTGGGTTCCTCCGCTAAATAGACAAGGGTGCATGCCCCCAAATCTTCGTTACATTCACCAGACTACTCATTGTAATCAGGTGAATAGATTGAAGGTTGAAGAGACACTCTTGATGCAAAGAGACCATTTAGGGATGATGTTTGACTTGGAGATATGTTTGAACCGGGAAATGAAAGTTGTTCAATAAGCTGGATGATTTTGCCTTCATGCGGGAAACACATCACTCGAAAGAGTGTGGAAACTATAGCTTCCATGCTATAAACATAGTCACGTCCAAGGAGTATATTGTAATCTAATGGCCCTTTGACTATCATCACATTCAAGTGAACGGTTTTCCTTCTGAAAGTTATCAGCCACTTAGGAAGGATCCCTAACAGTCAATTGGTACCTTTATCAAAGCCTGACAAATTCTATGTCACAGGCATAAGCGATGGCGAACCAAGCACTTTCCAAGCAGTTGAGGAAAGGATACTCACCGAAGCCCCTTCATCTATGATAGTGCCAGACATGATCATTTTGTAAACTTGTACTGTGATCCGGAATGGTACATTAGAAGGAAGGCGGGAGCTTGCTAGTCGATTCGAATCGAAGGAAGTGACTATACTGCTTGGAGGGGTACCGAATAAACAGTTGAATGAACCCCTTGAACTGGGGAATTTTCCTCCTGTTATAATGGAACAGGTGGATTGCACCCAAGTTCGTTAGACTCTATATTAACAAAAAGAATTTGAATGGTATCATTCTCATTCTCTTTGGAAATTGTATCATCTGGAGCTGGACCTTCTGAAGGTAAGACTGGGTCGACTGCCATCTCGACCTACTGACTTTGGTCTTGTATGGACTTAGAAGGTTCACTCTCAATGATAGGTGCTTCGACTGATGGCTAAGTTATGTCAGTCAGATTTTCAACTAGTAAAGGACTTGAGGTGAGTTTCTTGTATCTAGATGGAAGTTGTTACGGTGAAGTAGGACGGTTACGTAAGACTCTTTTGGCCTCATCCAAAAAAGGACAACGGGGAAGGTGATGGTCCCCTTCACATAATCCACATGGAATTTTGACCTTTCCTTTCTGTCTAGGAACTTCATTTTCACTAGTTGATGGTGTGCTGTCAACATGATTTCTTGGGGTTGATGACATCGAATAGTGCAAATGGGGAGACCATTCTCGCAAGATCCACGGAATGCAAGGACAATCTCGATGAAAATGGTTTCCTCTACAAATTACATTAGGATATTTGGGAGATTTAATGTGTGGATTTTCACCAGATGATTCATGGTTGCCCCCTTGCGTAGCTGACTTCTTCTTCTTCTCCTCCTTCCCTTTCTTCTTCTTCTTAGCTACTTGATTACTAGTATTGCTATTTTCACCAAGCGAAGAGGAAGAAGGGGAGGGAGAAACAAATGAAGTAGAAGGTGAAGGGTCAACTTCAGTATCAAATGGTTGCTGATTCGATTGCTGAGGAATCATGGTGTTTTGAACGACAGAGGTTGAGAATAGCCATACCGACAAACCAATTGTGATTCCTAGAAGGGATAATGTGGCCATATATGGAGCACCAATATTTCCCTAAGAATAAAATGGACTAGGATTCCCCTCAAGAGGGATTCCTTGATTGGTGGACTCCATTATCTCAACCTAAGTCCAACGATTTTTAATGAGCTTGAAGTGACAAGTGCTCAAGTGGAACTTTTCTTTTAAGGAGTCGAAAAGGAACAAAAGTGACTACTCTAAAAATCTAGACAGAGGGATTACCAAACCAATCCCAAAACTGTAATATACACCTTGGTGATAAATTAAAGAGAAATTAGCAAGGACTTATGTACGACAGTCAATCTTCTCGAATGCTGTGTTCAGTGCATTGCGAGTGAGAGGACGATAGACACGGCTTCCTATGGATAAAGGATATAAGCCTATTGTGGTCTTCCAATATATACTCGACGGTACGGGGAGCACAAGTCCGTGCTAGTACTTGTCGTATCAAAGAGGAGGAATCACCCAACCTTCGATGAAAACCATAGTTACTAGATTTTACGACACTGGAACACGTCTCTAGCCTAGACCTTTAGATGTGTTGCATTAGATTCCAAAGCATTGTTAAGTTCATTGAGATTTATTTTAGAGTTGATCTTGTTTAGAAGTTTGTCTTTCAAGTTTCACCATGTGATGTAGATGTAAAATTCCTAAATATGCAATCTAAAATGATAAACAATCGTTGTTTATTTTTAGCAATGAAAATCCTAGCTACTAAGGAAAGAAGATTACGATTCTTTCAAACAAAGAGCAAAGAGCACACACTAAATGCACTTTTCCTATATCATTTTTCGCACACAGTCTAAATGAAAATGCAAATGCATGTATTTGTTTTTCATTCCCCTTAATGTGAAGAATGCCAAAAAGGAAAACTAAGTATAGATCTGAACTATTTTCTTCAAAGTGACATTTCGACAATTTCTTTTAAAAATGAAAGGATGACTAAACGACACTTTTCAGTTTTGAATAGAAAAATTCTTTTGACACTTCAAACATTAACAATTCAAATCAAATACACGACAAAAGGTTCAATCGACTATCTAGAGAAGGAAGACTTTACGACACTTCTCTTTTTTGACACAAAATGATAGTTACGACACTTTTTGCACCAAAATGATAGTTCGATTTATGCAAATTTTCGACGAAGGAATGTAAACGATGGAAAAATACATAAAATCATTTACTAATCCTAATTAATGGAGGCTGATCTATGTAATGCAAGGAGGCTTCAACAATGAGATACTATTCATAAGCAGCAAAACAATCAAATAGAGCTGAAAACAAGGACAAAAACCCCAAATTTCAAGGAGAGAAATAGGATTACTCAGTCATCGCACCTGTGTTTCACAGAAACAGGGATGCATCTCACTTGCTACACACAGGAGGTGTGATGCATACTGGCTTCCAGCTACAGATAGTGCGATGGGCCAGGGAGCGCAACTTAGATGGGTTTTGGCTCAAATTTGCAGCTAATCTCAGTTAGTTAAGCTGAGCTATGATGGATAGTAAAGACAAAGTATAGGGGTATGATCTTAGGAGGTTATTGAGCTACCAACAGGGCATCTAGAATGCTTTTAAGTCAGATGTTCAAATCATAAACTAGACTGGAGATTTATTGAAGTAGCATTCATCTACTTTGCAATTGCAAAGCAAGAGTAGTTTGAAGGCTATTTGGCTAACTTCAGGCTCCATCTATAGTTTATAAAAAAATCAATCAACAAAAAACAGACAAACTATTCGCTCCCCAGTGGAGTCCCCATTTTGTTTCCAAGAAAACTAGTGTCTTTTCGATATGCTAGTCCCACTAGGATTGGTAGCTATCCTAGAAACAAATAATCAAAGCAATTTGTGATTTCCTTTATGTATGATAGATAAGAGATAAGCAAAGGGACCAACCTGGATCTTCCGCTTGACTCCTTGCTTGAATTCTCTCCCCCTTTATAGAGCTTGCAACTCCTCTCCTACTTGTCCCGCTTAGAGAGTACCTGTAGAAACAAAGTAACAAAACACCATCAACGCATCTCGATCTATTATATCATAAACAATGCAAAATCAGAAATACATTGAACATCCAATGGCATTCACAAATAACAAGATTCACAAGTACACAGTTGTATGGAGGAAAACTTCAAAGGAATTTATTAAAACAGAAGGGAGAATTACAACCCAGTTGTCTGATCTAGCATCAAAGCCCTCTTCACCTCATGAAAAGCAAGACCACCCAACAATACATTGTTCATTCTCAAAGACAAACTATCAGCACTTACAAATTACAAAATTCCAGCCTCTAGATCTCTCAGATGAGGGATCCATTTATAGATGTCTACAAGGGTGTGAGTCATCTCTGGGTTTTTTATTAGTGTCATTCCACTTGTAATTCTTGGTTCCACTTGGAGATTTCTTGGATCTCTTACTCATCCCTGGGCGATTCAGAGAGGCAAGTGTCATAGGAGAAGTTTCTAGAAGATTCCATGAGCATCCACTTAGCAAACTGTCTCAGACATTTTTCCATTCTCGCTCATCGCACCCCATAGAAGGCCTCTTCAGTATGCATTGCACCCTAACAATGGAGTAGTCAATATGGTCTAGTTTTGGCTAGTTCTGAGTGGTTTTTCAGGTGGAACTTCTGGGGAATGATGTAATCAGTTGACCATGATCCTTTAGGGTATGAAACAACACATTTAGTGGTTAAATAGCCCTTGGTTTATCGACATATAAGATTGGGGTTGCAGTGCCCAAATATGTCTATAACACCATGCTCAACTTATAAACTTTCATTACATGTAGAAATATAGTCGTCTACAGATATAGATCCATGAGTGGATGACCATGAATGTAAGGCCATTGTACATTTGATTTATTACTCCTGAAAATATCGCAACCCAGATGGATGAAACTAGATTTGGGGTCTTCAATATCATTCAATCTTTCGCTCAAGTACAAGTCTCACCATGTGAATAGATGTTCTGAAGTCGAACATGGGAAGCATCGTCTGATTACTAGCCGATGATGTAAGCCATTAACAGATGTGAGAGGAATCACCGATAATGATAATGACCCTCAAGGTACTATAGTACATTTCACATGGTGTGAATAAATGATTTGATGTCGAACACCATACAAAGTCTTTCGGTCGAATGCCAGTGATGTCAACCTATTTCCAGAAGCGAGAAACCTGCCACTGATGTATGCAAGCTTCTAGGTACTGAAGGGGTGTTTCTAAGTCAACTTCTTGGATGATGTGTTGATGTTGACAAGAAGCAACTCATCGCAAGAGGGCCTTGATGTATCCCACATCAATGACATGAAATGAGGTAAATGATTTTGGAGAGAAAAATCGACTGACCACACAAGGATCAGGAATGGCAGTCATGAAAATGAAAGTTTACGGTATTGCAAAGGATGAAGTTTGAACTGAATGAATTCTCTTGAACATGTCGATGACACTAATATGAATTGGTATCATTGAACCAAAAAAAGTAATGGATGGTATGATAGATCAACGGTGTGATAACCATTAAGCTGAATGACCCAACCCACACAGTCATGGTGATGAGGTGAAAGTGTCATGTTCAAGAGCGACTTGCTACCAAAGAGTTTTCTCGGCTATTTCCCATTTTCCCCAGTCATTGCTAACTAGTACCTCTTTATTTTTATCAAGCTTGAGGAGGATAACATATGATTATTGTATAGTTTCACCCTTCAGGCGAATCCATCGCTATTTGATGCTTTGACGAGTCTAGCGAAGTTGAAACTCGGTCTTGTCTAGATGGAAAAGTTTGTCGCTATTTGATGTTTTTAACGAGTTGAACGACAAAGATAACTCCATCCTTCTCATGTTTAGGGAGTTTGAAAAATAGCAAAAAGGAAACTCCACAAGTTATGAAAAATAATCTCTCAAGTCCGAAAAAGCGTAAAATAATACAAGAGAGATATTGTTTCCAATCCTTTAACGAGCCGGAATGGACAAGCACTCGGCAATATTTTCATCTTTAGAGAGTCTAAAAAGAGCTTAAAGAGGACTCCAACAGGGTTCCTTTTTCATTTTTAACAAAGATTGAAAAAGAGATAAAAGTTTGCTTTCTGGTCGAAGATGTTCAATTTACATTTGAGCACGTGAAATTCTACATTTCAATTGTTAAACCTCCTCAAAACACCATCAGTGGAATCATGGTCTGTTGCAACCAAATGTGTTTAAGAGGTTGGAAACAGATCTGTCAACACTTCTGATGTGTTTGAAGTCTTTAAAATTTTAGATACCTTAGAGCGATGTGGACAATATCTTGTATAATGCTCATCATTACATATTAGACATGGCTAGTGAGGATTCCTTGTCGCGGTAGAGGAATCAGATGATTTATCTGGAGGGGAATTTTCGTGTTTCTTTTTGTTCTTCCCCTTTTTCTTGCCTGTTGGTTGCTTTGGATTTTTTCCTTTGTCATATCACACGGCATTAATCTCGAAGGCAAGAGTATTTTCTGATGCATTGGTAATTTGATTGGAAATAACAAGAGTTTGACCAGATGGTCTCCCTGCTAATTGTGAGCTTGAAGAACCGATCACACTGTCACCAGCATGAGAGTCCTTACTTGATTGTGGAGGAGGTGGAACAGTGATAGCTGGTCGAGGTGCATTGGGAATTTTATCACAAAGTGTGCCAGATTATGTGTAAATTAAATCCAAGTATTGGGCACAAGTAATGACTTTCTCTTCTATGATGACTCCACCTTTTGCCACATCCTTGGTGATTGATGGCAGCAAGGATTTTATGAACCACTCAGCTAAAAGCTGATCGGGAACATATGTCTTAACCATTCGATAACGACGCAGCCACTCATGAGTGCGATCTGATATATGGGTAGCAGTAATGTGTTTAAAGTTGATTAGGAGTTCCATTCCAGTCTCGTCTCTGATAGGTAACTAGAAGTGGGTCAAAAAAGTAGTGGATAAAGTGGTGAAGTTATCGAAAGAAGCTCTTGGTAGTTCAATGTACCATTTAGTAGCTAGACCAGTAAGTGTTCTTTGGAAAAGACGAAGTTTGACTGAATCATCATTTAAGGAGTTAGATGAAAACCATAAATGAAAGGTCATAACATGATTTGATGGGTCTTCTCTAGGATTTCCGTTAAACTTTGAAATGTCAGAAGGTAACTTATGCATAATTACTGGCCACCAAGGTGCATATAAGATTGGATCATTAGTGAGCCAATTTAAATCTGGTAATTCTAAAGTTGCTACAAATGGCAACTGTCGCTTCAAGTTAGGTTGGGCATACCTAGGAAATGATGGAATTTCTTGGGCAATAGGTCTTTGCATACCAAAATAGGGCATCTGCATTTGGTAACCTTGGTATGGTTTTTGAACAAAACTAGTGTAAGATGGTTGTTTATAACCAGGTTGAATAAGTGGTTGTCCATAACTTGCAAAGCCTTGTTGACCTTGACCTTGGTAAGCTTGAGATTGATTGAAACCAGGTTGAGCCTATGAAACAGGTCCAAACTAAGGTTGGTGTTGTTGAAATTGGGGTTGTTGAAATTGAGGCTGCCACAGTTGTTGAATCAATTATTGTTGTTGTTGATATAACTGTTGTGGATTCAACGATTGTTGTTGTCCAATAATGAAAGTTTGGTCAGGTTGTGAATAAACTATACCAGTGTAAGCCTAGGTCAGTCTAGATAAGGGTAGACTAACCTGAGGTTGTTGTTGAACTCTAGAAACAAGAGGTTGGTGTACAAAACCTTGAGGAATTTGAACTTCTTGACTTGAAACTTGTGATTGCAAGGTAGAAGGATTAGTTTGAACAGGTTTAGATACAACAGTTTGAACTTGTGACTATGGTACAGTAACAATAGGTGTAGTAGGAATAGTTGACATGGTTTTCATTGGTTGTGTTGGATACACAAGCCTTGGTTGAACTAGCATTATTGGTCGCCATTGAAAACTCTAATTCCAGGTTGACTTGAATTCTATGGGATATTACCATATGGTAGTCCCTCAAAATAAGGAGGATACAGTGAATAAGCATATTGCTCTCCATATGATGGCAATATAGTATTTAATGGATACATAGGTCTTGGTTGACCAGATTGCCCAACTTGATACTGATATGCAGGATCAAACTGTTGAGTTCCCATTAGAGAAGAACCGGGTAAAATTTTGGTTGAGGAGATGGGTGATGACCATGGTGTAGGAGCAACCCCTAAGTGGGTTCCAGATAATGTTTGGTAACCAATTAGGATGGACGATTCACCATACAGATGCAACTCAGGTGTGGTAGAAATCATCAAAAAAGTGACAACAAATGAATCTGCTGCAGCTGCATCAGATGATACAATTTGATATGTTAACGATTGTTCAACCATAGTTAACTGACCCAAATGTTGTCCTAAAGATTCAACGGGTACTTGAAAAGAAGCAGGATCAAATGTAGCAAATAAATCAAGAGTATTTGGGTAAATATAAAGCCTAGTTCCAAAGTAAAACAGGGTTCCAGGTGTGGAATCTTCTTCCAATTCCTCCTCTATGGCAATCAAACCTAGTGGAAGAACTTCACTGTCAGGTCCGTAAAAGATTTCTGGTGTTGGTGAAGTTGAAGTTTCAATAGTTACTGATGTCTGAGGGGTAACCAGTAAAGTAGCAACTTCCAAGTGTTCAACTTTGAAGTCCAGATGTTCTGGTAAATGAACAACAGTTTCAGTAAGAGGTTCCTGAGCAACTTCAGGTTCAGATGTAACATGCGTTTGAACTGGGATTTTTCTAGATTATCTTCTGGTTGAAATGATTCAAATTTAGAAGTACTTTCTTGTTGAGCAATCTCAACTTGAGGATCAACTTGTAGTTGAAGAACTTCATTTACTGTTTCATTAGGATCAATGTCAATGTCCTCAGGTAATTGTGAAACTTCTTCTTCAGGAACGGATGTACCAGAAATAGTTGGAGTAACTAGAGTCTCTGTACTTACCGAAATAGATGATTCAAGCAACCCAGATATAGAACTAGGAGTTCTTGATGTACTAGACTTAGTTAAGTGAGACCGCTTTGTCCAAATTGGTGTCACTTCGAGAGGCAAAGGCGGTTTTCTTACTATTCTTCGTGAACGATGGGGCAGGGGTTAATGTTCCTCCACAATTGCTGATTAATTTTATTATCAAAAAAGAAATAAAAAAATGGATAACTAGGCAAAAGGTTTACCAGGCAACTGTGAACTACAGAATACCTCCTAGGGAACCAAGAAGTATGAGCAAGCAATCTCCTCTAATGCTGTGTTCGGTGTATCACATTTTCAAGGTGGCTGACTCAGTTACATAATGATGGAAAACAACCTAGATTTGTCCTCCCATATATACCCAAAGGTACATGGAGGCCCAGTTCATATAAGTGTTGTCTAATGCAAAACCGTAGAGTGAGAGCATTCCCATATACTTTACGTACTGTAACACCGCCCTATATACCTGAAGGTACGTGGACGAGCTATGATATACTCATGTACATGGAATGAGTTATCAAACTCGGGATGTATTGCAGACAAGTTAGCGACAACTACTTTGTTTTACGATGCTGAAACACGTCTCTAGCCTAGAACCACTAAATGTTTGCATTAATGACAATGCTCCATTAGGTAAATTGATGTTTATTTTAAGTTGATCTTACTTAGGAATTTTCCTTTCAAGTCCATCATGTGATGTATTCTAAAATTATTGGGAATGCAACTATCATGATAAGCATTCTTTCCATTCAATTTAATGATGAAAATCCTAGCTACTTAGGGATAGAGCAATCATATTTCTTTTGATCAAAGAACAAAGATCACAATCTAAATGTGAATTCCCTACTATTCCTTATCAGCACACACAAAATTTTTCAATGCAACATGCATGTATTTCTTTTCAATTTCCCTTAATGTGAATGAACAAAAAAGAAATATGCATAATCGATCAAAAATCTATTTTCATAAAAATGACAATTTTGCGACAATTTCTCTTCAAGGAAAGGAAGACTTTACGACACTTTTGTTTTCAAAGAAATGAGGAATTACGACACTTTCAATGAAAAGACTAATCATTTGCACACATTAATCAATCGATCTTTCATGAATGAAGATTTGATGACAATTCAATTTTCGAAGGAAAATATGATTTTACGACACTTTCTTTTGCTAAAGATCAACCGATCAAAAACTAACTTTCAACTATAGATTGAAAATGACAAAGTAAATAAATAAGAAACATTTATCAATCCTAGTCTAAGTAGGGCCAAATAAGGACATGAAACACTTTTTTAGAGACAAGACATCATTGAGATTCAGTAAACCATTCAAACAGGAGAAAATTGGCTCAAAAACATTAGCTCCTAGATGGGAAACTGAACCTTAAGGGATCAGCGCAGGCAACAGTGAGAGACAATATGTTGAAGTGCACTGGGTCTATGTGGGAAGTGCATTTCAGTGCACTGTGTCCTTCATTGGGCTGCGCTGGTGACAATAAGCAATTTTGAAGACAATTTCGCACAATTTTGGCTCAACTTTCAATGCAAGAAGACTGAAATTCAATGAACGACCACAAGTACAGTATGTAGAAATGTCTTAAGAGCCTGATAAGCTACTAGGATGGATGATGGTTCCCCAGTGGAGTTTCCAATATTTTTTGGCAAGTTTTAGTGTCTACGGATAAACACTTAAACCCCTAGACTAGTAGCTAAGTCTAGAACAATAGTTTAAAGAGTTCTCTACTTTTCCTATGATTAACAGATTAAATAAGAGGCAAAGAAGCCTACCTGTAGCCTCCGCTTGCTCCTTATCTCCCTTGACTGATTCTATTGCTCCTCTCCGTACTTAATCTGCTTGAACAGTACCTGCACATAGACAGAATACAACAACCAATCTAAGCATATGATAATGATCTATCGATTAAACATAGCATGGAATCAAGTACATGATACACATATGAGAGAATAAATGAATAACACAAGCATATGGAAAAAGATTTGAACACTTTATTAGTAAAAGGAAGAGTTACAATCCATTGCTCGATTTACCATCACTCCTCCAGTTCAATCCAATCCTCTCCTCATAACAAGCAAGACATTTTGACATCGTTACAATACTTTGAATCAACTCAAATCTCATACTAATAGCATCTCCCTATAATTCAATAATTTCTAGCCCCTGATAACTTAGATGAGTGGTCTTTTTATAGGTAAATAAAGGAGGTTATGCCATAAATGGTGATCATGAATGCCCTCCCAAACTTAGAATTTAGTTCCATGGAGGAAGGGATAAGGGATTGATGTTCTTTGACTCTCTTCCTCATCCAATTATGAGCTCAAATAAGTAGATAGGTTTGAGAAACTTCTAGAGGCATCCAATGGATAAGGAATCTTTCAAACCCCAATGGAAATTCACTCAAATTCACCCAACGCAGGCCAAATAGGGACCAAGTGCACTGCATTGCACCCTATCACTGTATGGTTTGCATTGCAACGCACCCTAATGAAATCCTACCCGCATTGATCTTCTTAGAGGTAGTTTCTAGATGATTTTGGTCATGAAACTTCTTGGGAAGCTAGGAATTCTAATGGTTGACTTCTTTAGGGAATGTAACAACTGAATTAGGGTTTGATGGGCCCTAATAATATTGATCTGTAGGTTGGAGTTGATGTGCTCAAATGTATCTATAGCAAGGGCCCGCGCTATGGTGTGCTATTTGTTAGGTAGCATGAAAACATGCGATAGACAATTTCCATTTATTGCACAAATTTGTACAGACACTACAACAAATCTTCTATAACTTCTGTCAATTGATGGGTCATGATGAGCATAATTGCCTTAGTTATTAGCTAATGATGGATAGAATGCCAACATGTAGGGTACAGGCAGAAACTCAGCCTTCGGACCAAGGCGTTGGGGATTGCGAGGTTAGTATTAGGTGTGCAGATGAGGTCGAGATGGAGGAGGACCTGTTAGAGGTCGGGGACAAGTCGTTTGTTACAACTGTGGAGGCCTGGGACACTACGCGCAAGACCTCTCGAATCCGACATGTTTGTCATGCCGATATTGTACTCAATTTGACCATGCCACAGAGGATTGCCTTGAATTATTAGCTAAGATACGTGAAAAGCGGGCATAGCCTTAGCAATCGACTCGGAACATACATATGATGGGGGCTGAGCCTTGCGAGGAGGCTCCGAAGGTAAATATTGTGTTGCAAAGTGGAATGACGACTAGTGAAGATAAGGGGAAGCAACCTGAAGAAGGTGAATGGGTCCACAAAGCACCAGAAAAGGAGATCAAATTTGATCTAGAACGCGCAGGGGAAAATTTTATGGAAGCAAAGAAAAGCTTTGCTAAGACCTCTACCTCAAGAAGTTAGGAGTAGCCAGCTGGAGAGATGGACCCTTCTATGCTTACTACTTTCTTGGAGACCTGTATGAAGTTGTCGCATGATAGCAAGGTTGTGAAAGGACTGCAAGAGCTGATAAATAACTGCACTGGAAAAGAAAACACTCTTTACGGACCGCTCGTAGTCAAGAAGATTGGTAAGCATAAGGCAAGAACGGGGCATGAGATGAGGCTCACTGCACAGATAAGAGAATATGAGATGAATCAAGTTATTCTAGATCTTGGGTTGGACACGAATGTTTTTCCTAAACAAACATGGGAGAGTATGGGGAGACCTGTAGTACAGTGGTCTCCGATTCAGTTAAGAATGGAAAATTAGCAGAAAATCATCCCCATGGGAAGATTGCAGGGAGTGACAGTTGACATTGAGGGTGCAAGCACCTTGGGTGATTTTGAAGTGATAGAGATTGTGGATGATAGAAATCCCTACCCTGCTATCCTTGGGATTGATTGGGCTACTGACATGAATGGGGTAATGAATTTGAAGAAGTAGAAGATGATATTTGAGAAGAAAGTTCTCCGCGTAGTAGTGCCCCTAGACCCTACAGAAGGACCGCGTTATCCTGAACTGGTCCATGATTATGAAAGTGATGATGATTTGGACCATATTTATAAGATAATGACACGAGATCAGGATTGGGTGAATCCGACAACAGATGGATGCATTACTTGGGACCGTGAGAGTTCCTCCACATCAGATTTAGATAAGGACTTGGAGCACTGGCAGAATCGACTACATGAAGTATCTATGTTGCACTGTAATATGATGACCAAGTCGTTGCATTATGTATCGTGAGAGGTGAGAAATTTGCCTCACTATGATGGTTTAACTGATGTCGACAAGTTTTTAGATGCATTCCAAAGGGAGGTGCCAGAGAAGCATCGCTTCCAGGCCTTGGATTGGGCACTGCACGCTATGCCTGCGAGATGGTGGGTACGCACAAAGACGGTTTTGATGATTTCCGCATGTATAGAAAGATGATGAGATTATAATTTGGTCACCCACAAGTATGGCTAACAGAGAAATATGATGGAGGGAACGACCTGCGCGGTCACCTGTCCAAATGGAATAAGGTTTATGGAGTGGAGCTTTAGCATGAATGCGTGCACCTCTTTTTTCATACTTTTGATGTAATATCAATGAACTAGTACTTGGAAACAAAGCTCTACCATGGCACTGAAGAATAGGATGTTTTGTGACAGGGATTCTTGATGACATTTAGCTTTGAGGATGGGTTTGAAAGTATTAAAGAGGCATTGGAGGAAGTTAAGGAAACAATATTTAGAGTACTACAAGATCCCTTGGACTTAATTCAACTGGATTGGACCACCCAGCTGAGCCACATGCTAGAGTGTTACAACGTGATTGTTGAAGAATAGGATGAGGACCCGACAAACATTAATATCCCCAAGGTTGAAGGTCATCGTGAAGTTGAAGGACCACAAATTGAAAATCCCGATATCACCGCGCAACTAAAAACAAGACAAGTAAACATTGGAACAAAGGCGGTTCTGATGTTTGCAAAGATTGGGGCCTACAGGGATAATGCAATAGTAGATAAGGTCATTGCATTGCTTTTGAATACCAGGGCTTGTTCCCTATGAATTTGTCAGACCTAAAGGGGATAATAGGGGACCTTGCAATTATGAAAATTACCTTGAAACTGGATGCGAAGCCGATCAAGGAGAGGCCTTACCACCTCAATCTGAAGTATAAAGAAAGGGTCTGCTTAGAGTTGAATAAAATGCTTATGACATGTATTGTTGAAGCAATAGAAAATTCTGATTGGGTAAGCCCAATAGTAGTTCAGGAAAAGAAGCAGAATGATGAAATAAGGATATGTGTAGATCTCAGGAAATTGAATGATAACTAGGTACATGATCCCTTTCCAACTTCGTTCATTGACAAAGTGTTGGATATTATAGGAGGACAGGAGGCATATTCATTCATGGATGGGTTCTCGGGGTACCTTTAGATCAAGATACTGATGGAGGATATAAGTAAGATGACCTTCACCACAAAGTGGGGGTGATTCCAGTATACTGTAATGCCTTTTGGGTTGAATAATGTGCCGACAATCTTTTCACGCGTGGTCATCACGACGTTTAAGGACTTCATTCACAAGTTTTTGGAGGTATACTTTGATGATTGGATGATGTTAAGGTTGGTGAAATTCCATGTAGCCAACCTATGATTCATGTTGGATGCATGTTGGAGGTGTCAGATCACACTCAATTTGAAGAAATGTTTGTTCTGTGTTCCTTTTGGAATCTTGCTCGGTCATGTGGTGTGCTGACAAGGGTTAATGGTCGACCCAGCTAAGATAGCAGTTATAATTAACTTAGAGGCACCAAGAAGTGTGAAATGGCTGCATGTAACGTTGGGGCATACAAGATACTATAGAAAGTTCATTAAGAGCTATGCCCAGTTTACCGCGCTAATGGAGAAGTTTCTAAAGAAGAAAGATCCATTCTACTGGAATGAAGAATGACAACAAATCTTAAATGTGTTATAGGAAAAGATGTTCACCGCATCGATCCTAGTCTTCCCAGACTGGAAGAAGGAATTTCATGTGCATGTGGATACATCATGTATTGCGCTCGGGGTAGTACCGACACAGGCTGGTGAGGGAGAGTTGGATCACCCTATAGCATTTGCTAGTAGGAAGTTGTCTAAAGCTAAGAATAATTATTCAACGACAGAGCGCAAAGGTTTGGCTATGGTGTACGCACTCCAAAATTTCAGACGCTAATTGCTAGGCGGACACTTTAAGATGTATGGAGACCATTCTGCGTTGAAATACTTGGTGAACAAGCCTGTGTTGATGAGGAAGATATGCAGATGGATGCTGCTGTTTCAGGAATATGATTTCGAAGTTATTGTGAAGCAAGGACAATTTAATGCTGAATAGGATCATCTGTCATGCATTGAAATAAGAGAGGAGCCCACTAATTTGGAGTAAGGACTACCTGACGCACATCTCTTTACAGTGCATGTCATGGACAATCACTTTGTAGATATCATACACTTCCTGATGACGGGTATACTAGTTAGCAAAAGAAGGAGTTGGTGGTGCACGCGACAAAATTTTCTGTTAGTGCAGGGCGCTTATATAAAATGGGGTTGGATGAAATACTGTGATGTTATGTGCCTGAGTTTGAACGAAGAAACATCCTCGCTGAAGCTCATGGAGGAGCTGCGGGAGGACATTATGCAGGAAAATCAACAACGTAGAAGATTTTGCGTGCTAGGTTATGGTGGCTGACGATTCATGAGGATTCCAAGGCTTATTGTAAGGCATGTGATGCTTGTCAGAGGATGGGTAGGCCATCTTAGAGGGATGAGCTGCCTCTAAACTTGTAGCTTTCATTACAACAATTTGAGAAATGGACGATTGATTTTGTAGGACCAATTCAGCCTCTAGGAAAGAAGACAGGTGCGCGGTACATCACCACCACGAAAGAGTATTTGACCAGATGGGTGGAGGTGCAGCTAGTGAAGGACTACAACGAGGCAACATCAACAAAGTTCATCTTTGAGTATGTACTAACTAGGTTTGGTTGCCCGAAGATTTTGATGAGATATCACAGTACACATTTCCTTAATGAGACGATCAACGCGTTAACAGAGGAATTCCAAGTTTATCACCAAAAGAGTACACTGTATCACCTGAAGGCTAATGGGATGGTTAAAGCATTTAATAAGATATTGGAGAGCACACTGACGTAGGTATACAATGCACAAAGAAATGATTGGGATGTGCGTGTACCTGCGATGCTATGGGCTTATAGGACTACTTGCGAAAATATGATTGGACAAACAACTTTCAGGTTGGTTAATGGCGTAGAAGCTGTGATGCCAATGGAGTACATTATACCTAGTCTGTGCATCATGGAATTTACAGGAATGGTGGATTGCAAAGCCCTAGAAGAAAGGCTCGCGCAGCTGCCAGAGCTAGAAGAGGATAGATTTTTTGTTGGATTCCATTAGCAAGTTCAAAAGGAGCGTGAAAAGGCATGGCACGATCGACACATCAAACTGCACACCTTCAAGGTAAACGATTTAGTGTTATTATATGATAGCAAGTTTGATAAATATCTAGGAAAAATTTGGATGCATTGGCTGGGCCCCTGTGTCATCAAGGAGATTACCGACAGTGGATTAGTTCAGTTGGTATATTTGAATGGAGAACTATTTCCAGGGAAGGTAAATGGGAGCCGATTGAAGGCATACACTGGGGATCCGACCAGATGACTATATGGTGGAAGCATAGTCTTAGCGCTCTAGGCATCTAACAGGAGGTACGGGAGTATAAACTACACTACCCGGGTTGTGGAGTTGTGCGACTAGGGGACTGCGCGGGAGGGAGGAACATCATAGTATCAACAGAAGTGTGAAGGAAGCTGCACTATAGGAGGAGAGACTACACAGGGCAGCCAAAAAGTGACAGTTATGGTCACTGTTCATGAGTTGACAGTGGGAAAATGGCTAAGTAGAGAGGGGGTGATATTTAAGTTGGAATTTAAGAGTGATATCTTTGCAAATTTGCCACCAATCTAGCATTTATGGGCAGATTTTGTGGGGAACGGTCAGATTCAAATTTGAATTTGCCTATATATTACGGATGGCCACCCAACGAAAAATATTTGCATTCTAAGAATTGAGGTGTTGAGCTATCAGGCACGCATGAACCTTGAGAATTTCGAGGCTTTGGTGGCCAGTTCAGTATTTGACAAGTTGCTTAAAGCAACTGAGGAGCTTCTTACTAGCCTCATGTGAGCGCTCATGGAAACCACCAGTTCTGGAGGATTGATGGCATCTAAGGGAGCTACCCCTGAGCTTGCAAGTGTAGAGGTGCTCGTAGAAGTGCCAAAATCACCAAGGTCACCTAGGGCGAGGCTTGCACTGACCAGATAGGGTCCTAAGACAAAGAAGGATAAGCAGAAAGTGACACAGCTGGTACACAAGTTGCCAAGAAAGTACCAAAAGAAAGAGAAGCTCACTGCACAGGAGAAGGGCAAGGTCATAGACCTAGAACCCAATGTGGGCGTAGAAGAAATTGATATGGGCATAGAAGAAATTGATGTTGAGGGTGTAGACCCTATCTCTAAGCTACCAGAATACATTCCTCTATGCTGAGGCAAGGTGAAGGTCCTGAAGGACCTAGATGAGGGAAACGTTTACTCAACACATTGTTGCTACCAGAGAAGATCACGTTAGAAGGAACATACCTGGCGCATCTCCCCCATTAAAACATGAGGATTGGGACCTGGTTGATACTGAGCGGTTCCCCCACTTGGCGACTGATACATTTATGCACCGCGTCTTCTATAAAGACTCTAGTGTGACTACATTGGAGCCGAGAGAGTGGATAAAACAGGTGGACAAGGTCAGTCTGTTGAAACTACTATGGGTGCCGCATTACAACCACGTGCCCATAACTTTGATAGTGATCAAACAGATGTTATGCTAGGTGCACGATGGGTGCCTATGGTTAGGAGAACCGATACCAGTCACTGACCTGCTAGTCCATAGGATCACCCTGCTACCACACTCAGGGATGAATCTATCCAAACAATTTCGCGAAAAGATGGGCGAGCGCAACCCCATCGAAATAATGAAGGACAAGTTCAATCTTGCCAAGAAGTTGTGCGACTACTCAATTTCCAGCATACCTAACCCTGCGGTTAAGGTAGTCACCCAGATCCTAGCTGGGAAAATAATGAGGAAGTGTCGCATAGATGAAGTGTCAACACTGGTTGTGTCATTAGTGTCCCAGTGCGCGGAGGGCGTACAATTCAATTGGGCATGCTACCTCTGCAACAAGTTCCTCATGAAGTACAGAGAAGCACAAGACTAGAGTAAGACCTTCCATTATGCATGGCTTCTGCTGTCAATTGTACTAGTCACGTGGGAATTACCGAAGGACAGTTAGTTTTCTCTGATCACATCAGATCTTCTAGAAGCAGCGAAGTTCTCTTTGCTCTGGGCCACCAAGGACCCTAAAAGGGTCAAGGAGAGTAAGATATTTTGGGTCATGATGGAATCGAGCATCCGCACTGTGATAAACCATAAGACACGGTTATCACCAATTGTGTTTGAGCAGTTCGTAGAGTATGTGGAGTTCAAGGTGGACATCCACTATGTCTCCAGGCAGGCATGGAAGGACCTTAAGAAAAAACGGTATGATCTTCCATACCTCGTGACAGATGACACAATCGTAGCGTTCCTCGATCGCTGGCCATCAGAGTGGCCCACAACCTCAGATTTATCTGTGGGATCTAGCAAGTCCAAAGGAAAGCAAAAGAAGGAAGAGGCTTGATTGAAGATGTAGAAGTTGGCCAACAGGAGGAAAAAGGAGGTTGAGGAAAAAGCTAAAGTAGAGTACCCTGCTAAGGAGTAGGTGGAAGAGAAGGAATATTAGGAAGAGTGCGACTCTGTCAAGAGTTACAAGTCTCCATCGCCACAGACAGAGGAAGAAGAGAAACAATTAGGACAAGGTGGTGTAGACCTGAAGACTACTCCATTTCGGGTCAAGCACACCAGGGAGCAGGAAAAAGAAGGACTGCGGAACAAGTCGAAAGCTAGTAAATCATCGCTTGACCAGATCACTTTGATAGAAGGAGATATGAATGAAATCAGGGACACAGTAAGGGACGTGACCGCAAAATAGATGCAATAGTTTGAGCAGCAGTAGAAACAAGCCCTGGTCGCCATTTAGACAGATCTGTGCAAGCCGTAGATCTAGGCTACTCAGACCAATGTAGAGCAGGGCAGCGTGGCATCAAGAACCTTAGAAGCAGTGAAGATGATTCACTCTATGGATCCCTGGGTTGTCACGCTACAGGATGGAATGTTAAGTACAAAAGAAGAAGCTGATAGGGCCATCGTCAACACTCTAAAAAGGGTTGGGTTGAACTTTTCCACGCTTCCGAGTGAATCCCTTCACACCTTGTGATCACAGTAATTCAAGCCCGAAACAACTTACATTGAATGTGATCAACTAACAAAAGGTCAACAATGGACAGCCATTTGTAGATAAGACTTCTGCAATCGATCTCCTTAATAAGATTATAGAGAAGAATGAGCGCACCACAACTGTGGTAGCTGAGGCATGCAGAATTGTTCTGGAGCTACATATCCCAGAAGATGTGCTAGTCAATGCCAGAATTCAGAAGCTCACTACAGGTGTGCGCGATGCCAGGATAGAGTTGGCCAAGGCTGAGTTTCATCTGAACCTTAAGATCACAAACCTTGAGTCGAGGGCCTAGCATTTGACTCCACCAGAGGTCAAAGAGTAGTGTGTGGCCACTATCAAGGATGCAATGGCAACAGTAGATGCCTCAGTGAAGGATTGCATGGAGCTCTTCGAACAATTTCTCGAAGTAGTTACCAATCTGCAGGAAGATCCCAACCTACATAGGTGAGAGACCAAGGTGAGGGAATTGTAGTAGAGGTATGACGAGATCAGAGCGACGGTGTGCACCGTCACCATAACACAGAGGTTGGGAAAGCTGCAAGAAGTAAAGGCACTGAAGGAACAGGTGGATGCAACACAGCACAGGGAGGCCGTACTGAAGGCTAGATTGGGGCATTATCTAGATGAAGCCTATGTTCTCACGATCACCATTGAAGTAAAAGTAGAGAACCTGCAGGCCACACAGTAGCAAATCATGACAGATAGCACAGGACAACCAACAGAGCAGCTAATGGAATAGCTTAAGCAGGCAGCGACGCACTGTTCTGTCGAAGTTGTAGTGGTACAAGTGGAGATGGGAGGTATTCTCAACAAGATTTCCATGCCAACAGAGTGACTCGGGGGTGAGTCACCATATTTGTGTTGAGGCCATATTGGGAGTGGGTCCCCAAGGGTCATTTTTGGGGTTAAAATCTCAACTTTTGGGGCATAAAGCCCAAGTTTTGCATAAGAAATGTAAAGTCTCCACATTTTTTGGCTGCGGAGCACGAATATATAAGGAGTCAATAAGGGTTTCTACCCTTAGTTTATGTAACACGTGTTGGCTTTAAGAGATCCACCCATGGTCCACGGACCATGGGATTGTATGAAAAGGGAAGTCTTAGAAGAGTCTAAGTTAGTTTTGAAGTGAGTTCAGTGGAGACTTGTTATGTTTATCTAATGGGTCTATGAGAGCTAAGAGCAAAGAGTCTTAGCGTAGGAGAGAGGCTTTGTAGCTATGTGCGCAAAGGCCTAGGGTAGAAGTCCGCAGCTGAGTGCGTGGACCACTACAGTTGTGTGCACAGGGTAGTTGGAGTCTGTAAAGATAGGGAAAATTTTAAGGATGGAAGTTTATCTTAAAGTTTAGAAATCTTGGTGAATCTTACTAGTCCCCAATTTGTAAATTGTAAGAGTTTTGATGATATTTTTGTAAAAATGTTTAGGTTTCTAATTATTTGATATTAGTATATATAAATTTTTGGCTATTTTTGGGGTAAATAATTTGATACTATAAAATTTTAGCAAATCAATTTTCAAAAAAATCGAAATTGACAAATCTTTTTTTTGTAAAAAGTATAGAAAATTAGCCCACCTCTGAATATTATCCCCTAAAATTTTCCTTGGTAAAGAGGATCTGAACATCAATAAAGAGAATTATTCTGGAATTATCTGTGTATGATGTGATTTACTTCTGCATATGATTATGTTATGATGAATACTAGGTTTATGTTTTAATGTTGTATTGATGCGCGAATCCATATGTTTTTCTTTGTTATATGAACACAAGTAAGAATATTTGATTACGCAAAGATCATCTTAACACATGTGAAGTTATTCAATACTTAAGCTAATCTAGGTAAAAACAGAAGTAAAGAGTAATTATAGAGGAGCGTAACTGCCTGATCCGCCTATCTGGGGTACGTGAAGGATGATTGTAGATCTTTGCATAGGTCTGAAGGATGAATAAGAGAAGTATATCAATAAGCCCTAAAAGGCTTATTTACCTACTCGAAGGAAGGTTTAGGGTAATAATAACATCATTACCATCTCTGGGTGCGAAAAATATGTTCCTGCGTCCCCCCATACTGCTTTAGGTGAGACTTTAGTCTGCGTTCCACAGATTGATGCTAAAAGGGCCAGTAGTGTAGGGATTTTCTTGGCTAATTAACGCTAAATTTGGGTCAGGGCCCATCAAGCCAACATACATGCAACGCTAGGACATATGAGATACTATATAAAATTTATCAAAACTTATGCTCAAATTACCATGCTCGTGGAGAAACTGCTAAAGAAGGATGCGACATTCTGTTGGGATGAAGAGTGTTAGTACAACTTGGATGTGCTGAAAGAAAATATGGTCACTGTGCCAATCTTGGTATTCCCTGATTGGAAAATGAAGTTTCATGTACATGTGGGTGTTTCTTGCATTGCGCTAGGTGCAGTGCTAACACAGGTCGGTGAAGGAGAACTCGACCATGCTATAGCCTTCATAGGTAGGAAGTTATCAAAGGCCAAGAAAAATTATTCAATGACTGAGCACAAAGGGCTGACCATGGTCTACACACTGCAAACATTTAGGCATTATCTATTAGGAGGGAATTTCAAGATGTATACAGGTCATTCTGCCTTAAAATACCTGGCAAACAAGACTGTGTTGGGGGGTTGGAATTTGCAGATGGTTGTTATTATTTCAGGAGTATGACTTTGAAGTCATTGTCAATCCAGGAAGGCTAAATGTAGGCTCTGATCATCTATCACGAATTGAAATAGGTGAAGAACCTAGTAATTTGGAGGAAGGGTTTCCATATGAATCTCTTTGCGGTGCACATAGCAGATGACAATTTTGTAGAGATTATTCACTTCTTAACTATAGGGATGGCGCTGGAAGGATACACAAGTCGACAAAGGAAGGAATGAGTAGGACGCATGACTAACTTTTCAATCATTGTGGAAGATTTGTATAAAATGGGTGTAGATGAAATATTGTGAAGATATGTGAGAGAATTTGAGCATGAAAACATTCTCACCAAAGCTCATGGGGGAGCTGCGGGAGGCCATTATGCAGGCAAAGAAACTACGCAAAATATTTTGCATGTAGGTCTATGGTGGCCAACATTGGATAAGGATTCCAAGGCATATTGTAAGGCGTGTGATGCATGTTAGATAACTCGGTGATCGTCATGAAGGGATGAGCTACCATTACATCCTAAGGTATCTTTTTAGGCATTTGAGAAGTGGGCAATTGATTTTATTGGGCCAATTGATCCCCCTGAAAGAAAACGGCTGCACGTTACATGATCACTGCAACAGAATATCTCACCAGATGGGTGGAAGCATAGCCCATCAAGTATTGTACAAGGGCTACGGTTGCAAAATTCTTGTTTGAGCATGTCTTAATAAGGTTTGGATGCCAGAAAGTGTTGATGAGTGACAAGGGTAGGCACTTTCTTAGGAAAGGATCAACGCATTGACTGAGGAGTTCTAGTTCTACCCTCAAAAGAGTACAACATATCACCTGCAGGCAAATGGAAATGTCGAAGATGTTAACAAGATTTTGGAGAATGCGTTGATGAAGATCTGTAATGCACAACGAAATGACTGGGATGTACACGTACTTGTAGTGCTCTAGGCTTATAGGAATACTTGTAAGAAGATGATAGGACAAATGTCATTCAGATTGGTTTATGGGGTCGAAGTCATAATGCTGATGGAATACATTGTGGCTAGTCTATGCATAGCAACTTTGACGAATATAGCAGATCACTAGGCCTTGGAAGAACAACTTGCACAGCTCATGGAGCTTGAAGAAGACTGACTTTTGGTAGGATTCCATCAACATGTATATAAGAAATGTGAAAAAGCATGCTATGATCACCATATCAAGTTTCACACATTCAAGGTAAA
>APFE030080415.1:0-16461 GCA_000404065.3 Pinus taeda
TTTCTTCGTAAAAATAAATATTACAATAATATTAATTTGGAAATTTAATAAAAAAACGTTGAAAGAAAAAACATTTTGCTATATAATTAATAAAACTACTTAATGTAAAAATAAATGTTGCATTGCAAATTTAATAAAAAACATTAAAAGAGAAAACATGTTGCTATCTAATTAATAACACTATTTAATGTAATTAATAAGAGAGAGGAAAAAGGAATCTTTGATTATCTGAGAGTTGCCATGTGAAACCCCTTTTTAGGAGATCGTTCTCAAGTTGTGTTAGTGTTTTATCTCATTATTGCATATGATTACCACCATGGGTTCATCTCATAACCGGTTATGACCACTTCCTCTTCACTACTAACCAGTTATGTCTTCTTCACTACTTGGAAACAATACATCTACTTGGAAACTTTGATGAGGAAGCGACTCATCAAGGATGATAATTGATGAGGAAGCAACTCATGTTACCATTACGGTTAAAGGAACGACGGGTTACCTCTATCCAGAGTAATGACTTACCATGCAGGTGGAAAATTGAATTCAAGTGGGCGTACGTCAACCTATAATGCGATTTCATTTTTGTTGGGAATGTTTTCACAGCAATTTCATTTTTATTTGGAAAGTTTTAACAGGTATTTGGAATGCATCATACATTACATTATATTATACTTTGTCCTTTATCTTTGTGGGTGTTGTTGGAATATGTTGTTGTTTGGTGGGTACTTTGTCCTTTATTTTTGTGGGTGTTGTTGGAATATGTTGTTGTTGGGTGGGTGTTTCTTTTTCTGCATTTCCTTACTTATTTTGGGTATCTGAAAATGGAAAGGTGTTAGCCGGTTTGATCAAGACCGGCTAACGAAACTAGTGGGGTCTTAATAAAGACCTGCCACATATTTTTCCTAAATTTAATTTTTGTGATGTGATATAGGAACAATGGAAATAATAAGAAATAAACAAATATTAAAAATAAAATTGTAGGAATTTCTGACTTCTTCTTTATTTGAAATTAGATCTTTCCCGCCACAAATCCTTGCCAAGTAAAAAGAGTTAACTAAAGTTGGAGCTTCCCCACCACAAAACCTTGCCAAGTAAAAACAGTTAACTCTTGCTCATTTAAAAGCCTTTCCCACTCCAACATGGAAATCTAACACTCTAGAGATATGTGTAAATTGCAAGTTGATATACTAAGATCCTAGCAAAGCAAAACTCTAGTGCCACGAAAGAGGGGGTGGGGAATCTGCTTCTCGCCCATCTATCACAGCAGGCCCATCTATCACAGCAGGCCAGTGTACTCAATGAGGTTTGAACTACGGTCTCCCAAGCTTCGCCCAAATAAACTTAGCGTCAAATCACACATCTACCGTCAAACCACGCATCATTGTACTACACCTTAGGTTCATGTTAAACCAAACGGACAGAGAAGGAAGAGTGGTAGTTGCTTGTGTTTGAGGTGTCCTTCAATATATTTAAACAAAATCTTCGATAAATTTATTCAAGAATAGATTCAAACCAGCAATGTTGGGTTTGAGGTGAAAAGAAACAGAGACAAAAAAAAAAAACTAAATTTATTAAAAAGAATAAACTAAAATTAATAACAAGGCGGATAAACTAAAATTAATAACACGTGGATAGCCGCTATCGATAGCCAAAGGAGTCGATCTACTATAACCAAGTGATGTAGAATCGGAGCTTGAAGAAGGCGTCTGAGATTTGAATCCGAATGGAGATATTTGAATCTTGGTAAGTTTTCCCAGAACGACTTCATTCTCTCCTGCCAGGTCATGGGGGTATACTCAACTGGGAATCTTCCTCTTAATGGGGGTTTCGATTCTGAGATAGATAATTGAGGGTCATGTCGAATAGTTTCTCAAAGTGTCTTGACTTACGCGTTTAACATGTTTTGGGAGGCGTTATTGTGTGCATCAAAAATGGGATTTGAGGTGAGATGGCCATGGAAGAGCAGGAAGGATTGGAGAATGAGAACAAATGGCAAGAAAAGTAGCAGAGAAGAAGAAAGTAGCAACAAGTGGGATTTCGACATCTTGTTGTCCTTTCCTCTTCCGGCATAGCCTACAGCAGGGCCAATGCGAATTATGCTACACAGGATGTTGTTTTCTCTTTCCAATATTTTTGAATAACAATGGCCAATCAGCCGCCATTGACGACTTGGCCTTTCAGTGTCCTTCTGCGATCCACTCCAATCGACGATAATAATCCTTACCAATCCCAAATAATATAATCTAAAAATGATCAAATCACGAACATAAATCTGTAGATTCTCCAAATTCGCTTGGAATTTAAAATTTTAATGGACATGATGATTAAATTAATTAATTCTTCGCTAACCACTACTTGTTGTGTCACGATGTCCCGTGGAAATAATTTCAACCCCCAACGTTCATGGTTACCTCATTAGGTGAGATCCACACGACTCTGTCACCTGGTTACTCTCAATTTTATATTAGAAAAATATGAATATAATGTTAAAATTTATATTTCCACGTTGATTTTTGAAATTTCTGGAAGAGGGGGATGTTTGGATTGGGTTTCACCAAAGAGGGTTTGGATTGGGTTTCACCAACCGAGGTCGATCTATCTCTGATGGTTCCCATCAGCTAGAAGCTTTCGATATTTTATACAAGCTTAAAGCAGTGAATAGGAGTGATGTATATAGTTCTGGAGTGATCCCGTTAGAAATCCTTCTGTGGCAGGCCACTGATAAGTCCAAATCTACTTGACCAAGGGTAAGTAATAGGATTATATTTAATCATTCAAAATATGAAATTAACAACAATATTTTTTATTTTCAAGTGTAATTTCTCAGATTCAAGAATATAATTTATGATTTTCAAGTGCATTTTCATCTCATAACCCGTTATGGCCTCCTCCTCACTAATAACCAATTATGTAGGCTTTCCACAGTTGCTAGATTTGGAAGACTTTTTCCAATGATGAACAGGTGATGAGTATCATTGAACAGAATTATATATAACATTCTCAAAGAGGCAAGAAAGCCAAGGATGAAAAAGAGGCCTGACGTTAAATTGGAAGGATGACAAAGAGGACTATGAAGGGGACGAAAGTTGTACACCTTTCTCGTTGGATATATTGAAGCAGAATTTGGTTTAATAGGAAAAACATATAAGTCCTCAACTATTACAATGGTTGCTCCTACCATCCATGGCAAACTCTTCGATCATTCTATCAATTATGTAATGTATGACGCATATCTTGGCTCCCCTTAGCGTTAGCCAAGTGTCGGTTTAGGGGTTTCTTATGCGGGTAATTGGTAGTGTATTGGGCACGGGGCCATGCTCTTTATGGAGCGAGCAACTATGGCTTAATCGGATCTACATTAATGAAAGGTCAAGAAGCTATAACATGCAACGAAAAGTCGTGCGATGTGTTGGAAATAATAATATCAACCACAGTAATAAATACCTTGATAGCAGCTATATTTGTGACAAGTATTGGAAATAATAATATCAACTACCGCAATACTTTGATAGCAGCCATATTTGTCAAAAGTATTTTTATAGGTTGTGTCTCTATTTAAAGATGGAAGAACTAAGGCCGAAACAGAAGTACCACGTGAACCATTTCGCAACACAGCAAGGAATTTAAGGCATTTAATGTATTTTGGTGAATAGATATAGGCAATCATTCATTCCGCCATTATTTCTCACTCCACAAACATCTACCCGATTACTGTGCACACTAAACAACAACAACGTATTAATTATTTTCTCGGTCATGTATTAATGTAAAATTGTATGTTGAGATAAATATCTATGTAAAAGTCATTTTTCAGGTTAGAGAAAAAGAGAGCCAATTTGTGAGGAGAAAATCTTGGAACAAATTTTGGTGGGCACCTAAAAAGAGTAATTAGTTTTACTGTGTGTTATTCAGAGTGAAGTGTAAATAATTGTAAACCTTGTTTTACTTGGTGAATGAACGGCAGTCTCATATGAATGTATTTTCATGAATTATAAATTAATCATAAATTTTTATTGTTTCTCCAAGCTTATTGTGTTTTACTTTGAGTTTCTAAGCCTCTTTAAATCTAGCTACATGAAATCGAGCTATGCGAAATCAGCTTCCTGAAATCGAGCTGTGCGAAATCAATGAGCTTCGTGAAACCGAGTTGTGCGAAATCGCGAAAGTCACCCCTACCTCTCTGCCTTAAATTTTTTCAACATGGTATCAAAGGGGGTTAAACTTTGTTAGTGTAAAAACAAGTGTTTTTACTAGCAGTTAAAATTGTTTTGAGGGCAGATTGTTTTTAGCATATTTACCAGCAGGTGGAAAGTTTTTTTCATATGCTCAGAAATGGCAACATCAAGCACGACCTTGACTAATCCTTAAATACCTCAGTTTAATGGCAAAACATATGATTATTGGGCTATTATAATGAAGGTCTTGTATGGCAACATCAAGCACGACCTTGACTAATCCTCAAATACCTCAGTTTAATGGCAAAACATATGATTATTGGGCTATTATAATGAAGGCCTTGTTTCAAAGCAGGTTAAACTTGTTAGTGTAAAAACAAGTGTTTTTACTAGCAGTTGAAATTGTTTTGAGGGCAGATTGCTTTTAGCATATTTACTAGCAGATAGAAAGTTTTCTTTTTCTTACACTCAGAAATGGAAACATCAAGCACAAGCTTGAATAATCCTCAAATACCTCAGTTTAATGGAAAGAATTATGATTATTGGGCTATTATAATGAAGACCATGTTTTCTTCTCAAGATATTTGGGATTTAGTGGAGAATGGTTTTCAAGAACTAGCATATGCAGCAACATACAATGCCTTATCTCCAACAAAAATATATTTGTTAAGGGACAACAGGACGAAGGATTCAATATCCGTCTTTTGTATTTTCTAAGAAGTTCATGAAAATATTTTTCGAAGGGTTTGAACAGCAATGAAGTCCAAGCAAGCATGGGACACCCTCTAGATAGCCTACCAAGGCATGGCAAAATTCAAGACAACAAATCTACAAATGTTGAGAAGAGACTTTGAAACACTTTGTATAAAAGAGTCTGAGAATGTAGACTCGTTTTTTACACATGTAAGTAGGTTGGTTACTCAAATCAAGTCTCACAGTGAGACACTTGAGGAAAGAAGAATAGTTGAGAAAGTTTTGAGAAGTTTCCTAGCAAGGTTTGATGCTGTTGTTGTGGCCATAGAATAGACAAAGGATCTCTCAAAGTTCTCAGTGGATGAGCTTAATGCATCACTGATTTATCATGAGCATAGATTGAATAGAGCAACAAGCTCCTCATTGGAGCATTCTTTCAAGACATAAGTATCATTTGGTCAAGGTCGAGGCAAAGGAAGATCATATGCTAGAGGAAGAGGAAGAATCCTACAAAGAAGTGGAAGAAGAAGTCCTTCAAGCTCAAATGAGAGAGGTAGCAATCATAATCCAAGTCAAGGCCCGAGCCAAAATCAACCACAAAGTCAAAGGTATGATAAATCTCAAGTTCAATGTCATTACTGTAAGAAGTATGGTCATTATGCAAATGAATGTAGAAAGAAGCAATATGACATTAGTAACAAACCAAGTGTAAATTTCACAAAAGAAAATCTGAACCATGATAGCATGTTTTTAGCTTGTAATGTAGCACAAGAAAAACAGAGGGGTATATGGTGTCTAGATTCAGGGTGTAGCAACCACATGTCAAGAAACATAGAAATGTTTTCCAATCTGGATGAAAGTGTGAAATCCGAAGTGACATTAGGCACTGATAGCAAAGTCTCTATCACGGGAAAAGAAAGAGTTAATATCCTAACAAAGAAGGGGGAGAAGAAGTACATCTCAAATGTTTACTTTGTCCCCGGTTTGAAGCATAACCTAATAAGCATTGGAAAACTCATGCGAAAGGGCTACAATGTTTTTTTTCAAGAATGATGTGTGCACAATTTTGGATATACCTCCAAACAAACAATTGATTGCAAAGGTTTAGATGACAAACAATAGAATGTTTCCCCTAAAAATAAGATCAGATTTGCGTAAAGAAGGTGCACAAGCACAACTCTCAATGAACTCACAAGAGAATGGAATAAAAGATGCAGCTGTCATACAAGTAAGATTTCAAGCAGAAGTCAAAGATGAAAATTGGTTATGGCATTTGAGATTTGGTCATCTCAACTTTGGAGGTTTGAATTTGCTGCATAAGAAAGGTATGGTGAAGGGACTACCACTCATAGAAAAATCGGACAACCTATGTGAAGGATGTATCTTAGGCAAGCAACATAGAGAGACATTTCTAGTAGGAAATTCAGTAAGGCAAAGGCACCTTTGGAGATTGTCCACTCAGATTTATGTGGACCAATGCAGACACCATCAATTGGTGGCGGCCACTATGTATTGACCTTCATATATGACTACACAAGGAAGACGTGGGTCTATCTCCTAAAATATAAAAATGAAGTGTTTGAGCACTTTCGCCAAGACAAAGCTCTTGTTGAGAAGCAAAGTGGACACTGCATCAAAGTCCTTAGGACTGACAGAGGTGGAGAATACATCTCAAATGATTTCCTTCGTCTTTGTAAGGAGCATGGAATTCACAAGCAATTTACAACAAGGTATACACCTCGGCAAAATGGTGTGGCAGAAATGAAGAATAGGACCATTATGGAAATGGCAAAGAGTATGATGAAGGCAAAGCATTTGTCAAATGATTATTGGGTTGAAGTTGTCACTTGTGCAACATATATCTTTAATAGATTTCCAACCAAAAATGTCCAGAACATAGTTCCTGAAGAGGTATGGAGTGGAAGAAAGCATCGTGTCACCCACATGAGAGTTTTTGGATGTGTGGCATATGCACATGTCCCAGATGAGTTGAGGAAGAAGTTGGACAAAAAGGGGGAGAAATGTATATTTCTTGGATACAATCATGAATCCAAGGCATACAAACTCGACAGTCCATTAACCAAGAAGGTCATAACCAGCAGAGATGTGTATTTTATAGAAGAGGAATAATGGGATGGAAGTTTAGAAAAGACAGTCAATGTCAAAGCATGTGTACCACATGAGGACAAAGAGGAATTAACAACATCAAGTAATTCCTCAATAGTGACTTCGTCTACTCCTATTCAAGCGCAACAAAGGAAGCCACAAGAAAAACCATCAACAAATAATAGATTAGTGTCGCGTGTTCAAGCAAGTGCTTCTCCAAGCATGCTGTAAAGCGCAACACCAAGTGACATGTCAAGCCCATCTTCAGCAAGCACAAGAAGACCAAAATTCAGAAATTTAAATGAAATTTATGAGCAAGATGAAGTTGATAGTAGTGTTGGTCTGAATTCCTTATTTTCCTTGTTTTGTCATGTAGATGACCTAATCCATTTTGAGGATGCATTCAAAGAAGAAAAATGGATTGCGGAAATGGAGGAAGAAATAGAAGGAATAGAGGGGAATGACACATGGGAGTTAGTGAACCTTCCGAAAGGAAAACATGTCATTGGAGTGAAGTGGGTCTATAAGACCAAAGGAAACATTGAGGGAAAGATTGAAAGGCACAAAGCAAGGCTAATCGTCAAAGGATACAAGCAATAGTAAGGAAACGATTACGCGAAGATGTTCGCACCAGTTGTGAGGATGGAGACAATGTGCGCAGTTGTGGTGATTGTCGTGCAGCATAAATGGAAAGTGTATCAAATGGATGTAAAATCAACATTCTTGAATGGAGTTCTGAAAGAGGAAGTGTATGTTGCACAATTGCCTGGTTATGAGGTAGAAGGCCAAGAATACAAAGTGTATTGGTTGAGGAAAGCTCTTTATGGGTTGAAGCAAGCACCGCATGCATGGTACAATAGGATAGATGCCTACTTGTTGGACGATGGTTTCGACAAATGTGATGGTGAACCCACTCTCCACATCAAAGAGAGCAAAGGTAAGATTCTCATTTTCGTCTTATATGTATATTATTTGATTTTTATAGGCAATGATGATTTCCTCATCGTTGATTTCAAACAAGTCATGAAGAGTGAATTTGAAATGACTGACTTGGGATTGTTAAGATAATTTTTGGGCATATAAGTGAAGCAAATAGAAAATGGCATTTTTATCTCTCATGAAAAGAATGTGCCAAACATTTTGGAGAGGTTTAAAATGCAAAACAGCAAGGCTGAACCAACTCCAACTATCATGGGGTTGAAGTTGAGCAAAGAATATTGTAGCAGTAATGTCAATCCGATATTATACAAAAGCATGATAGGCAGTTTGATGTATTTAGCCACCACTAGGCCGGATATAATGTATGCAGTGAGTTTGGTGTGGAGGTTCATGGAGACACCCAAGGAGACACATTGGAAATCAACAAAAAGGATTCTAAGGTATGTTGATGGGACAAAACAATATGGCATTTTCTACACAACAACAAGTGATTTCAGGTTGGTTGGTTACACTCGCAGTGATTGGGCATGAAGTGTCGGTGACAGAAAGAGCATGTCAGGAGATGTGTTTCAATTGGGTTCTGGAGCCATTTCATGGCTCTCCAACAAGCAGACAATACTATCACTATCAACAACAGAAGTTGAATATGTCGCAGCAACAGTAGCAGTGTGTCAGGTAGTTTGGATGAGAAGGATGTTGAGGGATCTTCGCCATGACCAAGAGGGAATGAAAACTATTTTCTGCGACAACTCCTCAACAATTGCATTGTCAAACAAAATTATCTTTCACAAGAGGACCAAGCATATTGATGTTAAATATCATTTTTCAGAGATTTTATTAACAATGATGAAATTGTGTTGCAGCACTGTAGGTCACAGGAACAATTTGTTGATATCTTCACAAAGCCATTGGCACGGGAAAGTTTTGTTTATCTCAGAAATTGTTTGGGAATTGTCAATGGTGGAAACTGTGATTAAGGGGGATTGTTGGAAATAATAATCCCAACCATCGCATTAAACACTCTGATAGCAGCGATACTTGTCAGAAGTATTTTTGCAGGTTGCATCTCTATTTGAAGATGGAAACCCTGAAGCCAAAACAGAAGTACTGCGTGAACCATTCCACAACACAACAAAGAATTTAGGGCATTTAATGTACCTTGGTAAATACATATGGGCAAGCATTCATTCCACAATTATTTCCCACACTCTACAAACACTTGCGCCATTACTGTGCACACTCAACAACAACAACGTATTAATTATTTGCTCTGTCATGTGTTAATGTAAAATTGTATGTTGAGATAAATATCTATGTAAAAGTCATTTTGCAAGTTAGAGAAAAAGAGAGAAAGTCTGTGAGGAGAAAATCATGGAGAAAATTTTGATGGGCACCTGAAAACAACAATTAGTGTGTTTTACTGTGTGTTATTCCGAGTGAAGTGTAAATCACTGTAAACCTTGTTTTACTTGGTGAATGAGCCGCAATCTCATATGAATGTATTTTCATGAATTAGAAATTAATATTAAGTTTTTATTGTTGCTCCGAGCTTAATGTGTTTTACTCTGAGTTTTTGTCGCCGTGAGTGAATACTGTGTTTTTTAAGTCTTTGTATAGCTGCGCGAAGTCTAGTTGCGTGAAAGCTAGCTGCACAAAATCAAGCTGCACGAAATCAACTTCGCGAAATTCACCCCTCTGCCTCTCCACGTAAAAAAAATTCAACACGACGGGAAGAAGTTTTAGAGGCAGAGCCACTCTCTATTGGAAACCCAATAACGGTTTTGTATCTATAGATATTGATTCTAGTAGTTTACCATTCCAACTAACTCTATCAACCTTAAATAGAATTTATAAAAGAAGAGTTGAGATGTGATTTAATACTGATTGCAACATAACTTGTATTATGGCAATGGTAATGTACTAGGGATAAGTAGAGGAAATTACCACACAAGTTCTTGCAATTATTCCAAAATGTTGTTGAGATATTTTGTTAACGCTATGATTCAGATGCATCATAAATAACAATAATAAGACCAGACCAACACGAGTGTGGAGAAAATGCCATCAAAAGGAATTTCACCATGCTTTCTTAACAATTCATTGACTACTTATGAGTTATATCGACTTTCAACACATCGATGACGACTTGGAAAGACATCGATGAACAGGTGATGAGTATCGATGCAGAGCATGTGTTGTACCAGGTGATACTTGGTAGATGAAAATAATATACACCAATGGTGAAAGTTTAGGGTATTAAATTCAAACGATTCTCGCTTGAAGGAAGAAATAAATAATTTGAACACGAAAAATCCTAACTGAAATTCCATATAGAAGGGATGGCAGAGATGCACTTTGTGGGTAGATTTTCTAAATCAAAGCGAAAAAAATATTTAAAAAAGCACCAAGGTGGTGACGAAAGTGGGAGAAAGCACCAAATAAATGTAGTTTTTGAAAACAGGTATGGTGTGCGTTCGGTCTTGTACATACCCTCCTCACCCAACAACTCTAGAAATATCTTCATTATAAACATTTATGTATAAAATTTATTATTAAAGAATTAAAGAATGTTTATAATACTTTGAAACAGGAGCAATCTTTTAGGCTCGAAGCGAAATAGAAAGAAATCATTAAAGGCAAAGAGGAAGCAGAGTTGGCGTGGAAAAACGAAAGGAGAAACTCGGATGCAACTTCTGTAGCAAAAACATAAACAACTAATAGATCAGTGATAATTCAAATTAATTAACAAAGAATAGTGATATGACTACTAAATATATATGAATCTGTCCACAACATTTTCATCCATGCATCCCAAGTTCGATTACAGGCCACAGGAATATTCTCACCCCGAATCCCGAGTTGGATTTATGACCAAAGACCTATTTGACTAAATCGTTTATGATGCAGATTTTATAAATAATGGTACACCTTTTATTATATATTTTTTAATATTTTTATACTAAATAAATTATAGGTTAGCCTTAATCTCAGAATTAGAAATAAACACAAACAATGAAACAAAGGAAAATAAGGCCATTCACAAAGCATACTAATCTTGCTTCTTATAATTTTTCATTTTCTATTGAAACTCTGAAAATTGATGGTTGCAAAGGCGCTGGAAAATCCTCATTCTCTACTACAAAAGAAATTGAAACGCTATTCCATCTCCTGTATATAAAATTCCAATTCATCAGAAAAGAAACATAAAAAAAGGTCGAGAATGAATTTAAAAATAATTCAAGAAAATATTTCCATGAGTACCAACTCTCTCTAGATGCATTATTTGTTGATCAAGTTGGCCTTCAACTACCAATGCATATTTTCCTAAGCATAGACTTTCTCTCTTAATTAACAGATGCACAAAACAACCATTTACACTCTACACAAGACACAACCACAACACAATACACATGACATTGATGCATACAACATTACACAGAAGAGAACATTTATGGAGCGCTTCATTAGATAAACAACTTTACATCACAATGCTTGAGAGAGAAATAACACCCATGATCAGCCTATGAGGTTACATACAAAAAAGTCTTTCCCTGGTTAACCATAGATATAAATAGAGAGTTAGACAAACAAATTAAAAGGAACAGAAAATTACCCTCTCCATGAATAATCCACTCGATCACCTTGCTATTGTTTTCAGACTAGATTGCAAAAATTACGATCACCTCCTCTTCGTATCTAAATTTCCTCCTCTCATTATTCATTGACTCGACCATTTCTAAGTTTTATACTTTCATTTTTGGACTGTTGTGTTCAAATTTAGCTTTAACCATTCTTTTAATTACTATTCATTAAACCAATATTTTAATTGCAATCTTTTAACTCAATGTTATTATTTATCTGTTTCTATCTTTCCATTATATTTATTTTATAATTTAGGATATTGTTGTAGTTTGTTTGATCTACTTCGTTTTTCCGTTCTCTGTTTTGGCAACCCTTTTCAGTTATATTCAGGTATTCTATTTTATAATTTAGGATATTGTCGTAGTTTGTTTGCCCTGCTGCGTTTTTCTGTTCTATGTTTCGGCAACCCTTTTCAGTGATCTATTTCTAGCTTTCAAGTGTATTTGCGTATTCTATTTTATAATTTAGAATATTGTTATAGTGTTTTTGACCTGCTGCGTTTTTCCGTTCTCTATATCGGCAACCCTTATCAGGGTTGCAGATTATCAAACTTACTTACTCTAAACTTGGATGAAGTGTGGGGTTCCAGTCAGAAAAAGGACCCAATGGTGGATTTTCTTAAGAATGCTTTGCTTAGTAGGAACTTCGTGGATATCATTCTGGATTAGTTGTATCCAACCTGGGAAAATGGGAGATCTGGGGACGCCTTCGTAGCGAAATGCCTTGATCGCTTTTTTCTGCATGTTAGTCTGATTGACATGTTGGGTATGCCCTGCTCCTCTATTGAGAGGGTTTTTATCTCTAATCATCGCCCAATTGTGATGAGATGGATGGAAAGAGGTTTTAGAAAGGGATACCTGTTTAAATTCAACAAGTCCTTTTTGGAAGACCCGGCGTTCAATGCTATTATAAATAACCTCTAGTGCGATAAGCTGTCTTCCGATCCCCACTTCATGTTTTTGTCTTTCAGAGAAAAAATGGAAATTATTAGGAGGGTGGTGAAAGAATGGAAATACAAGAAGAGGCAATCCAACAAGGAAATGTTACAGAAGATTCAAGTGGTGCTTGATGGTGTTTCGGAGGTCATGGCATTGGGCTATCTATCTTTTCAACAGCTTTGTCTTATCAACGAATTATAGAGAAAGAAATCCAAGATTTTAGAACATGAGGAATTATCTTGGAGGCTGAAGAGCAGGTTTTTGTGGTTAAGAGAAGGGGACAGAAATACCAAGTTTTTTCACAGATATGCTAACGCTCTGCGGGAGAGGAACTCAATTTGGAAAATCAGTGATGGAGCGGGGGGGTACTGGCATTCACAGAAGGAGATCTCAAGGGAGGCTTTGAATTTCTTTGAAAATCAATATAAGAGTACTGATGACAGGTCTTTCCAGGATATCATGTGGGGTATTGAACTTTTTCTAAAATTTTTCAATGATGATATAAATGATCAGATCTTTCAACCTGTGTCTGAGGACGAGCTACTGAAAACTATAAAGATTTTTAAAAAGGACAAATGTCCCGGACCGGATGGTTGGTCTATTGATTTTTTTTGCCATTTCTTTGACTTAATTAAATTAGACCCGCTGAATATGGTGGAGGAGTCTAGAATTTCAGGCTGCATAAACCAAAAGACGTCATCCACCTATATCGCCCTCATTCCTAAAAAAGAAAATTCTTTTTCTTTTACAGATTTCCGTCCAATTTCTCTTTGTAACATTTCATACAAAATTATCTCTAAAATCATTGCTAATAGGATCAAAGATACGCTGTCTCTCCACCTTACGAAGAATCAACATGCTTTCTTGAAGGGGATGAATATTTTAGATGCGGTTGCTTCTACACAAGAAGGCCTTTTTGCCATAAGGGAGAAAAAATGTGATGTTGTGCTATTTAAGATTGATCTTCGTAAAGCTTATGACTGTATGGATTGGACTTTCATTAGATTCATTTTGGAAAAGGTGGGTTTACGAGCAAACATGATCAGCTGGATTATGGCTTGTGTCGAACACGTTAATTATGTTGTTCTTGTTAATGGAATGCCTACGGATTTCTTTCTTGCTTCTCGTAGCCTCCGTCAGGGACGTCCTTTATCTCCCCTGCTTTTTATCCTAGCCATGAATTCTCTCAGTTTACACATCAACAAGGTGGTGGAGGAAAATCGCTGCTCCCCATTGAAGATAGCCCAGAACCTCTCTATCTCCCACAATCTGTTTGTGGATGATGTTATTTTGTTCGGTATATTTTGCAGGATTACGTGGAGGTGTTACTTCGATATCCTCCACAATTTTCAAAAGACCTCGGGATTATATATTAATGGATCGAAATCCGTATTATACCACAGTGATATAAATCAAGATGATTTGGCATGGTTGGTAGATCTTTTTGGTTATGAGATGCAACACATTGGCTTAGGTATCAAATATCTAGGCTTCATGTTAAAATCCCATTGCTATTCCAAATCTGATTGGTTATGGATTCCCGAACGTTATTTCAAGAAAATCTCATCAAGGGAATTTAGATGTCTTTCTTTGGTGGGTAGAGTTGTATTGGCGCAATCTGTTCTTAATCAACTGGCTGTGTATTGGGCTCACCTTTTTTATCTTCCCACGAGCATCATTCAATTGATGAACAGACTCACTGCTAATTTTATTTGGGGAGGTCAGCATGGAAAAAATAAGTATCATCTCTCGAAACTCTCCCATATATCTACTCCAAAAATCCATGGTGGTTGGGGTCTCTTAGATATGCGTACTTTTGGTAAGGCTTTACTCTGTAAATCTTTTTGGAGAGGTATATGTGATGGGGGCATTTGGGCTTCGATCATACAGAACAAATATCTGGGTAGAAAAGAATTATCATATTGGTACAGGAAAGGGTGCATTGGACCGGCTCATGGTTCGCCAATCTGGTTGAGTTTGAGGAAAGTGGAGGCGATTATCCGAAAGAATCTGTTATGGCGTTTTCAATCGGGAGACAGAATCTTGATTGGGAGGGACTCTTTTAAGTGTGGAAAGGAGGAGCTCATCATTCTGGGATCCTTATTGGCCTATTTTCACAGAATGGGCATTTTCTATTGGGATGGCCTGATCAACTACTGGAATGGCCCTTTTCCCATTTGGTTTGAGGCTTCTGATTTGAATATGCAATCGAAATATGCTTTAACATGGAATCTTATCTTAACAAAGCTCAGGCTTGGGGGGCTTTATAGATCTTCTGTCCACGATTACCTTACATGGTGGATCGTTGATCGTATGGATTCCATTTGTGTAAAGGACATTTATCGGTTGTTGTTTTCTGAGGGTCTCTCTCAGTGTATGATTGTCTTCCCGGTCACGTTCTGGAAATCGGGTTGCCAATATAAAATGGTATTATTTGCCTGGCTCATTTATCATAATCAAAATTTGACATGGGAGAATTTAAAGAAGCGAGGTTGGCTTGGTCCTGGTATATGTCCATTTTGTTTTTCAGCTGAGGAGGACAACCTTCACCTTTTTTTTCTCTGTAAGGTGGCTCGGCAGATTTGGATGCTCCTAGATAGTTTCTATGGTTTTCATATTGAACCACCCACGTCTATCAGGGAGGCCTTCATCAGTTGTAGCAAGGAAAAAGCTCCATGGCGTTCTATCTTTATTATTGTTTTATGGTGTATGTGGAGGTGGCAGAACGACTATATTTTCAACAATAAAAGGTCTCCATTGATGGTTTTATTCTCAAATATTTGTGCCTTCTTCGAAGATATTCCTCCTCCCTCCCCAATATCATCTTGTCATCAAATCTCGCCTCCTCAAATGGAATTTTCCTCTTTGCCCAGGGCTTTCTTTGATGGGGATGAACAAAAAGGTATATGTGGTTGTGGTTTTCTATTGGTGGCTGACATAGTAGCTCTTTCTATGTTCATTGGAATGGAGGAAGAGGGACCAACATGATGGTTGAGGCAATGGCCCTCTCCGGTCTCTTGAATTTTTGTCTTTTTCTAGATCTTCATGATGTCTCTATATGGTGATTCCCAAGTTCTTGTTAATTTTGTTTCCTAGAAAAATTCCATCTCAAAATCTCATCTTGCTGGATGGTTGGACCGGATCCGGTTTCTGTGGAACACTTCAAAGGGTGCAACTATCAACCACATTCGTAGGGAGCTTAATCAGGATGCAGACTGTCTTTCGAAAAAATGCCTTTTGGTTGTTCCAGATTCATGGCACCTACAGGTTCTATCAGGCGGCGTAGACACATGCATACAGGATTTTCTTCCTTCTTTCTAACTAGTCTTAATTTCCATATGCTTCATTTCTGTTTTTTGATAATGACCTTTTAATCCTCATCTGACAATGGTTACATAATCCTCATGCTGGGAGCATTTTTGGTTTTTTTACTGGTTCATACATCTTGTTGTTCTATCCATGTATATGACATACAGTTTCAAAGGATCCCCTTATCTTGTTTCCAGATTTTCTTCCGATGTATGCTGCCCTTTTATCATCTGATTCATATCAGAGTATTATGACTGTCAGACAATATGTTTTTTTGATCAGTTGCATACTGATGCAACATGTACTCAGTCTATTATATGCATCATGTAGACTTTTTTATATCTCTTATATAAATAATATATAGCTTTTTTTGCCCTGAAAAAGGAAAACCTTATCATGTATAAATGTGGTACGTACATCTGCAATCTGTCATTGTCTCCGCGTTGTCAGTGTCCTAGCATGTGCAAAGAAATAATTGCATAGAGAAATGTTTAACACTATAATTTTGGGTAAAAAAAATAATATATATCATACTGGATTGAGTTGTTGGTTTCCACACTCACTCATGTGCAGCCAATTTACATTTAATTATTGGAATTTTTTATTTAAAATTTAAAGAATGATTAGTTTAGATTTATGGAAAAGTCATATTTAGTATT